>OU426980.1:120165904-120448404 GCA_911387785.2 Aelia acuminata | reverse complement strand
ATTATAATAATAATTGTGGTAAGGTGTGAATGGATTGAATATAATAAAATAAATAATAAAACCCTGATTGTATATGATTTAGAAATAAGTCTCGATAAAAACGGTAATAGTATTCTTTACCTTCGGCTTAAAGAATATTTTTTTACTTTTATTTGTCATTTGTTATGACGTCTCTACTCAAAAAGGTCATCTAATGGTAGGCGTCTAATGGTAGGTTATTTTCTTTTATAATAGGTACTGTATCAATTTAAGGAATTCAAATAGAGTCGAGACTCGCTCTTCACTGTCTTCCATAATTTCTTATAATGATTCCGCGAGACCGACTTTTTTCTGTATTTCCTGAAATGCGGGCACTCTAGCAGCAAACATTAGATTGTTAGGGACATTCTCTAAAGGTTGGGGCTTCTAGCCCCCTAAGTAGGTAGCTAGCTATTCGTGAACTATGTCCAATCCTCAGTCGGCACAGTATGACTTCCTCTCTCCTTGATATTCTGCAGCTTGTTTCCCATTTCCTACAATTAGGTTTTTTCTTTGATTAATTTGTGATTTTCTCTCACCCAGCTCTTCTCCTATTCTGCTAATTGGATTATTTTATTTTCTTTTTTTGCACCAAGTCTTCTACTGTGCATTTATTTAGTTTACTAACGTCTATTCCATCTTCACGTCTTGCTAAATGGGCTGCTTGCTCAGCTCTTTCGTTGCCCGTAATGCCGCAGTGGGCAGGAACCAAAAAGAAGACAACGGTTATGCCTTTATTTTTTATCTCCCACCACTCATTTAAAATTTATTTATAATAAATTTTATTTATAAATTATTATTTATATATACTTTTATTAATAGTATATTTATATTTCTAAAATAGAATTCTTTGCCTTAGATTATATACTAAAATTTAAATCTAGTAGCATATATAACCTTATATTATATACTTTTAGGTTGTAAAAGAATAGTATTCTTCATCTTGAGCGAAGGATTTTTTTTTTTACTTTTATTTATTTCTAACACATTTCAATTTTTTAAAATAAGAAAAGTAGACGTTATGATTATTTAAACATGATTTTTTTTTCTCATTTGTAACGATAAAGTTGGTTGATGAGAGAGGCGGAGCTTATGGTTAATTTTGAATCCTTTGAATATCATAATTGCGATTTATTTTTAATACATAATTCATTTCATGATCCTTGCTGCAATTTTGGGAAACTGCAACTTTCGACGCTAACTTTAAAATATTTGCAATCTCATGGAAGTAAATGTGTACCTTATGGAAGAGCTATGGAATCATTTAAGTGTATAATTGTGCCTATCAATCCATTATGTTATTAACATGAAATTGGAACAGTTTGAATTTACAATGCGTTTTCAAAGGTTTATTATCTCTACTGAGGCTTGTGTTTTCTATTCAGAGTTAAACTTTTCAAGTAAATGTCTTAGTTTTGGTAATTAATATGGATTCTTACAGACGAAAATTGGTACTTATAATGAAATTCGGAGAGGTAAGATATTTCGCAGTCAGCAATCAAATAAACATCTGCTATAATAGGGAATGGAACCCATACATTTCAAAAGTGATTGGTTTCCTAGGTTCAGCATCATAATAAGTGTATTTATTTATTTTTTTAAATTAATCTCAGATTCAATGAACATTTTCGGGACAATTATTCTTCTAGAAATCCATGTATAAAACTTTCCAGTAGTTTTCGAGTGTTACATTAAAAATTAAAATGGTCTGCTCTTTAATAGATATTATATAATAGAATGAAATATAAGGTTATTATCAAGAATTTTTAACTTATTGTTTCTCTAGTTCTAAAATTAATGATTTCATTCACTTGGCTCAGGAATTTAAAGCTGATCCCTAATGTAAAAGGACACAATTTGTTAGAATAAAACCACTAAATATTAGTCAAGCTCATTTCTTGGCTTTAGGAAACGGTAGGCAATAAATTTTAAGCTTTGAGATATGATTCCGACTTGAATCATGAATCATGATAGCCTTCTCCTAGATTTATGGTTTATAAGGCTGGGATCTCCCAATTTCCAGTTGGCTTTTAAATTCCGTAATTATAGGAAATTTCCTGACCCTCGAGTAGCTCCTACCGTTAGGTGGTAATGCAGGGCATTTGCCCCGGGGGCCAAATTTTGAGCCATTTTTTTCTTGTTTTTTGAATCAAGCATATTTTAAAAAAAATATTATTAAGAGATTATTATTTTTAATTATATTATACGATTTGGAAATTGTGGAGGGGGGGGGGGGAGTGGAGCGGAGAAAGAGGGGGCAAAATTATATTCCCCGAGAAATAATCTATTTCCAAACATGGCTTATTTAAGGATTGATTTCAATCAGTGGAGAAAAGTCTGACCAAGGACCATTATATTCAACAAACAGGATTCAAGAATGTATCGTTTTTAAAAAGTTAGTATTTTAAATTATATTGACTATAACAATAAAAAATAGTACCACGCCCGATCTTATCTGAAAACGACTCCTTAGAGGTTTGTTTATCCCTTTTCAGCGAGTGTTGCTGGGATTAAATAAAGCTAATTAAGGCCCTTTTATACTTAAAAGGAAAATAGGTGTACTAGCGTCGGATAGTTCATCTTTGTGATCGTTCATATTTAATATGAATTAGTTTATAGCTTTATTTTTGTTTTAATACGTAGAAATGCTTAAGGCCAACTTTGTATGGGTGCTTAATCAAAGATTTAAGATATAATATAATATAAAATATAAAACCTGGACACTTATATGATAAAATGCATGATCACTTAATCAGATATGAAAGCTGAATTTTAATTTATAGCCTTCTCATACTAGGTTAATTATATAGATTAATTTTCATAGATATGCATATAGAATTTTTAAAAGTATTAATATTAGCTTAAATAAAAAAAAAAAAAAAAAAAATGGCGATAAAAGAAACTGTAAATAAAAAAAGAAAAGGAATGTGGCCAAGGGGGGGGGGGGGGGGGACTATTTGAAGTGCATTTATCGGGCACCTTTAACCAACTCTTTGGAATTGATGGCTACTGTACATTTATTCAGTAGGCTGACCCAAGCAAGATCGTTTACTCCGTTTACGTCTTTAGGGACATTCACAGAGATCCGCTTTATGCTCGCCTTTCTCTTTAAGTGAGGTAGCTAGATAAAATGTGCGCATTCAAATAAGAAGTTGGAGAAACCGTTGCAGCAGCTCAGACGTATCACCAAAAACGTTTTTGAAACAAAAGAACAGTAAAATTTAGACCTTATAGAAATAAAATAATAATAATAACAAATGTCTTGCAGTCCATGCAGATTCTTCTCGTATTTTCAATCTTTTGGAATTTCGATGTACGTATTGGCATTCTGAAGGAATAAAAAATATTTGAACGTAAATCCCAAACATGCTATTGTTTCAACTGGAATTCAGAAATCTATTTTTAACTCTTCATATTACCTCTTTATTTGGACCTTTTCAACTTAAAAAAGTAATTACCAAAGTACGTATGCATATAAATACTTTCAAAAAATATGCCGAATGAATCTTCTGAAAATATTTAATTAAATTTATGTTCGTTAGAATTCTTAAGAAATTGAGTTGATTCTGATGGAGTTATAGCATATTTTCACCGTTATCAGGTATTAAGCGGTCAGCCCTACAATACTAATTTTTCCTAAATTCCGCATTATCTGAAAGGAGCATTAAAAAAAAAAAATGTAGGAAGTAAATAATCACATTTTGATAATTATGACAGTTATTTAAGTAATGTGTATAAAATGTTTGTTCGATAGAGATTACTGTTAGTTTGCTTGAATATTTATTATACTTGTAATACGCTAGCCATTAGGCCGGTCACCTGGGAGGTTTAGACCATTAATCCTCAAACAAGATGAATGCTTTTAACTTTAATACCCATAATTTCTGCTATGTAAATAAGGGAATTCCAGTAAAATTAATAAAATTTATTGTATAACAGTTTAATTTTTTATTATATTTTATTAAAGTGAAACTGTCATTGCCATAATCATACGAGGGGCTTTGAGTTTGGGTTTAACGGTCGACGGTTCCGGTCACACAGCTGAACCAAAATATAAAATCGTTGTCTTAATGATGTTCCTTATTGGAATATGATACAAATATACGATTGTATATTTTCTCATAATTTAAATAATTAATTTTAATATTGAATATGAATATGTGCCAAAATGTTTTTCACTTGAAACAGTTAAATGAATTTGTTTTGGCCCACCATTTCATAACCAAGCTGTATTATAGAGGTTTAAATGATATCAATGTGTTGTCGGGTTTTAAAGCGAAGCTTTTGCAGTATACTATTAATGTTAAATATTCAAAGTGCTGAATCCAATTAAATCAAACGAACCAGTACCTACATATCCTATCTATTGATTTTTTTTTTTAGCTTAATTCTCACTTTTGCCCCAAAGTCAGTTGAAGTTTCACTTTATCAGTGTAAAACCTAATAAAATAAAAAAAATAATTAAAACCTACACGCACTAACTTTTTTTGCTTGTAATGACTTTTAATTAGACTTTGACTTGGTAATAATGAGACAATATTTCTCATTTTATCAATCACGTAATCCACACTTTGTTGTATTTAATATATGAACAAAATTATAACTATTTGATTGTTTGATGATCTGAATGACCCAAGTGGATAAATTCCACAATATATCTTAACATTTTAGACGAGAAAAGTTTGCAGAATCCAAACAGTTCGTACACGCTAGCGGCACGGGATGCCGCAAAAATGGACTTTTTCACTTGAACCAATTGCTAGACACTGCCTGTAAATCACAGAAACTCGGCTCCACTTTTCTCCTATTCTACGCACATCCGATGAGGAATAATGGGTGCTCATCTAGTTGAATTAAGAAATTAACGCGAAAATTCAAAATTACAAAAATTGTGTCATGGAGTGCCGCTTAGCGTGTAACAAAGGGTTAAAATAATCTTAATTAATCTATTAGGAATCCTTTTGTCAACAAATGAATATGTATCGCTTAATATCCTCGCTTATTTTTCATAAAATACGAGTTTATTTTACTCTATAAAAAAAAGAAAATCATTGGCCGTTAAGATACTATAAAATTTACATACGTATATATGTATTCCAAAGTTTAAAAGCAAATATTTTAAATTTTGGTACATGCATGGTTTAAATTACGAATTATAAGAATATTATATCGGCTAAATGTAATATGTTTATATATATATATATATATATATATATATATATATATTTATTTATTTATTTATTTATTTGAAAATATAATGCTGTAACAATACAAATTAACATAAAGTGGTGAGAAAAATGGTTGAAAAAATGCGAAACATGAAGCTGTGTTGTATCATAAATCTCTTAGGAAGTATAATTAAAACAAAAAGGGGAAGAAAAGGTGGGAGGGGACAAACGCACTGGCAGAGCCTTGAGATGTGATGAAAGAAAAAGCGACAAAGCAAATGACCAATCAATTTGAAGACAACCTTCATTTCTGTTATAGGGTCGGTGGGGGAAAATGCTTAGCTCTGCCTCCCGCAGACGTGGCGGCCTCGACACGGAACACACGGGGTGTGTCCAAACCATCACTTCATAACCGCATAGTTTTAGACCAATCATGCTAATGATAAACATCTACTGACCAAGATAAACATCTGTTTTCTATTCAACGCACCCTATCAGTGATATTAATAACACCTGAAACACCTTGGGGTGAACCCTTGTACCAGAAAACGACCTGCAATTAGATTAAGTTGAGCAACTTGAATTCAAAATTTCGATAAAAAATACGTCGGAACTTTATTTTGATTACATAATTTAAATTTACACGTATATACTACCTAAACCCGGCCATTCTTTGCTATAACCTATTGTAATGTTAACTTTTAGGGAAACATAGAAATGCATTCCGGTAAAATTTACATAAAAACATCTTTGCACAAAGTAGCCTACTTTAAATTACTGGGAGACAAGAAAAGATTACAAATCATCGCTGACATTTTTTAAATTTAATATATATAAAGATAGTTACATTCCTCCACTAAACAGGAATTAACGTCGTGTATTCCACTGTGATTTATTTTTTCCATTAGGGATATCAACGAATATAACGGGAGAAAAGACATATGATCAAAATAAGCCATAACTCTGTTAATAATCGTCCTATATCCGTGATTTATTTTTTCATTTTGTAGCGAAGCAAGAAAACTATCATATTATTTTAATATCTTATAATTAACGTATATTATTTTGCACAAGAATAATGAAAAAAAAAAACGATATAAAAATATGTTTCTAATCCTTCTTAAATTTTTTCCAGTGGGTATATTAGCGGTAGAAGTGGATATGGCTGTTATTTTCTGTACGAGAAACAACGTTCTGTAAAAGTTTCATATTTATCCATCCGCTATTCTTCGGGTTTTGAGGTAAAAAATATACTGCCCATTTTTATATATAAGATAAACGGGAGTAAAAACAAGTGAATAAAAACAAAATAAGCCGTAACTCAGTTAATAATTGTCTTATTTACGTGATTTATTTTTCATTTTTTAGTAAAGGAAGAAATGAATAATTTTTTCACGATAATAATGAAAAAAAACGAAACATTTTTCTATTCTACAAAGATTTTTCTATTATTTATTACATTTTTTTCCATTGGATATATCAGCAGAAAAAAGTTGATATGGCTGTTATTTGGCTGTACTATATATATACATACTAATCGCGGTTCTTTTGATTTTTCAGCGAGGAGTTGCTTGTTCATTGAGAATTTCTTATAAAGTTTAAAAAAAGTATAACTAAATTTGTTTAGTAAAATTAATAAATTTTTTTATTAAAGTCTGGTTATCTACTTCGTATTAAGTGCAATCGTTAAAGTTCTATTAAGTGCCTTATAATATTATTATACAACAAATATTATGCAAAATATAATATTATTTGCATTACGCGCATTTGTTGGAAAAAAATATTCAGTCAAATTTTCCATAATAATGTTTTCTTTCCTACTTTTACTAGTAAGAAAGAAAAAACACTTTTATTAGTTTTTGAAATTATAAGTAACTCACATGGAGCACATCTGTGCATAGCGATTTGAAAATAACATTTTGAGTAATTAAAAAAATATATTATTATAACTATTCCTTACCCTCGTTTCCAGTAATGAAAACCTTATGTTGATTCAATTAGTTAACAAGTTATAATCGAATGAAAATATTACTGAATTATTTCCCCTATAAAAAGCGCATAACGGAAAATATTACTAGGCAAGCTACTTGAAAATTCACAAAAACCGTGATTAAGAGATGGAATCAGTCCTTCATAGGAAGATTTTGGTAGGAAATTTTATGTTGAATTTTTTTTTTAATTTTAATGAGGATGAAGGGGTGTTTGAAATTTTGGAATAAAGTTCTGTTTTTTTTCTATCCTTTACAACAAAGGAAGTAATGACCATGCTACAAGTCATGATTAATTTAAACATGACAATTAATCACCACCAGGGTTTGAAATTAACTCTTATTTTCTCGGAAAGAGAATAAAAGTCAAATCCGGACTTCTATATTGCTAATAAATAAATAAAAATCACATCATGACTTTTATATTTCGAGCCAGAAAATAAAAGCCCTGATATGATCTTTATCATAATGATACCTAATATAAGAGTCAAAGCTTGATTTTAATTATTTAATAATGAATTTATTAGCTTTTTTTTTCGAATTCCTCCATATTGTTGTTCATTATTGGGTTAACCGTTTTTATGAACATCTTATAGGGTATAATAAATTACCTTATATCGATTATTAGATTATCAAGGCTGCTGATAATGAAAACAATATCGATATAATACCTCAGGCTCGCTCAGATATCGATTACAACTTATCCGATATTTACAATATTCGGGTCGATTTCTAGGTTAATTGGGGTGCTGATTGTGAAAATGATATCGATTTTTCGATTACGTGCTCAGGTATCGATTTATTTCAACTCACGCGATATAAACGATATTGGGGTCCACTCATAGGTTATTTGAGGTGCTGAATTTGAAAATGATATCGGTTTTTGGATCTAGCACGTAATCTAAAAATCGATATTATTTTCAAATTCAGAACCTCAAATAACCTATGAGTGGACCCCAATATCGTTTATATCGTGTAAGTTGAAATAAATCGATACCTGAGCACGTTATCCAAATACCGATATCATTTTCAAATTCAGCACTTCAAATAACCTATGAGTGGACCCCAATATGGTTTATATCGCGTGAGTTGAAATAAATCGATACCTGCGCACGTAATCGAAAAATCTATATCAGCACCCCAATTAACCTAGAAATCGACCCCAATATCCTAAATATCGGATATGTTGTAATCGATACCTGAGTGAGCCTGAGGTCTTATATCGATATTTTTTTCATTATCAGCAGCCTTGATAATCTAATAATCGATCATAAGATCGATATAAGGTAATTTATTATACCCTATAAGATGTTCATAAAAACGGTTAACCCAATATATAATAAATCCGATAAAAAAGGTGATAAATTCATCCTTAAATAATGAAAAATCAAGCTTTGACTCTTATATTAGGTATCATTGTGATAAAGATCATATCAGGACTTTTATTTTCTGGCCCGAAATATAAAAGTCATGATGTGATTTTTATTTATTTAGAATTTTTATTTATTTAGAATTTTTATTTTATTATATATATTTAGAAATATAAAAGTCCGGATTTGACTTTTATTCTCTTTCCGAGAAAATAAGAGTTAATTTCAAACCCTGATCACCACGTAGAAAATGGTCATGCACAGCTTCATGCCCGGTGTTTCAAAGCGTGATATCCTTACTTTTCCATTTTTTATTGTCAAAATCAGCAAATTAAAATTTAGACATTTTTTAAATAATACAAAAAAATGGGGCAAAAATAGCTTAAATAAGGATTAAAGTTTACCAATAAAAAAAATTAATTAAATGACTTTATAAATAAACCTAAATTTATTACTATAAAATAAATAAATGAACCAGTAGGATATCATAAAGTAAATAATCTCCTTTTTTTTTTTTCAAACGAAAAAAGTCGTTTCAGGAATCTATAATTTACTGTATTAATAAACTACGCAAATTTGCTAAAAATAGCCGATTATTAAACTGATTCCTGGTCTTAATTTATATTTTTTTGCTAGCTCTCTTCCCACAATTTTTTTTTTTTTAATGATTGCATTAAATCATTTCTGAGATTTTTTTTTTTTTTTAACGCAAGTAATCTCGCGTCGCGTGACCGTTTAACTGTTAATTCTACATTATTTTTTTATTTGTTATATTTTAATTAGTATTTTATATTTAAATGTGATTTTTTCATCAGTTTATTTTTAAATTAAATTAAAACTCGATTCACTTTTTTCTCGAATTCGTCTTTTTGACAGTCACTTCAAAATATTTTTTTTTACGAATTATTTATATAAAAACTGCAGATTTTTATCTTCAATAAATGTTTTAAATATAATCTACATCATGAATGTACACTTAAACTTTAATGTACCCGACAGCAAATCAAAACATGTTTGCACATGTATTTATCCTTGCCATTTCTTATTCCTTTTATTTTTCATTAACCTATACCTATCCCCAGGGTAAGAAAGAAAGAAAGATTCGATCACGTCTGGTACAGGCCCACGGTTAGCTCAGTGGTAAGAGCGCCGCAACGTAGATGCGGAGAACCTGGGTTCGATTCCCGGCCGTGGTCGAATCTTTTATCTTCTAATTAAATAGTTTAAAAAATATATCTTAATTGTATAACCAACGACCATGAAGAAATATATATTCCCTTTTTTATGTAATTAAAACCGCTACCGAATATCAAAAGAATAATATATTTATGTTCAGAATTTTTGAGCATTAAATTGAAAACCTCACAAAATGGGTTCCGTAAATATAGCGTAATTGTTGATTAAGTAATCCCTTCCCCAAAACTAAACCTAAGAGGTTTTAAAGCTTGAAGGTTTTAATTAATCTTCGTAGAAGTTATGTATTTATAGATAGAGTTATAGAGCCAGGAAATCGAGGAGGGAAGAGGTGAGGCTTTCCCGACTTAAAATCGGACATGGCCAGTTTATTATAAGAGGCCTCGAAGCACTAACGTGTGAAAAATACAACACTAACCCAACTAAACCTGCTACTAGAATGCCCTCAAAAGGAAAAAAATGAACCCCTTGAGATCTTTAAAAGAGGCAGTAGAGGATGAAGAAGACGTCTGTTAGTAATATCAGATCTTGAAGACCACCGGTAGCTACAACAGAATCTAAAATTTAATCAAGAAGTATCAAACAAAATTAAATATATATATATATATATATATATATTCATCATTAGCAAGCAATTCATTTTTGTAATCATTACCACAGAGCAGAATTTAATATGTACATTAAACTATATTCAGATAATGAGTAAAACCATGATTGCATAGAGATATATTTTAACATCCAAGGAAGTTTCCGAGTTGCATTATTGGTTAAGGCGTTTCAGGCGCACCCTCGCCCTTCTCCGAATAGAATCTCAGTATTAAAATCACGTAATTGGGTCAAAGGCGTGTTCTCTGAAAAGAAAAAGCCGAGCCTCAACACACAAAATTAAGTGGTGGTCAATATTTTAAGGCCATAGATATCGGGTGTATCTTTAGCTAATGATCTTTCCCTCGGGGCTTTATCCCTAACTAGCCAATGACCTTCATCATTTAACTGTCATTAGAAAGAAATAGCTTATTCTTCAAATTTTTTTTTTCTTCATTGAACGATGTAATACTTGACTTTTTAGAATTAGGTATCTAACGTGAGATTTTCCGTTCCCTTTTACTACAGTAATCATTGCTATGTATGATGCTGTACACCAATACATTTATTCTCGTGTTGTGCACACAGAGCCATAAATTCGAGGTTTTATAAGCAGTAAATAATTCAATGGCGGCAAATTGACAATTTTTTGAATCATCAGCGCACTAATATTTATAAATATATAAAACGATTAATCTTCAAGAGGGTGGTTCAACTTTTTTCTCTTCAAGTGGGTTCTTTCTTCAAGGAGGAGAGAAGGTTGACACGGCTAGGATTGGATCCCCACGGTTAATTAAATAGTAGGAGTGCCGCGGCGGAGATGCGCGTTATATTCCGCCCCTTGGCCAATCTTTTCTCTTCTAATAAAATTATTTAAAATCTAGGTAGCGAGGAAAATGTGTTAAATACAAATGTCGAATAAGCGTACATTTAACAGGACAATGAAATAACTTCGCGGATAGGGTATACACTTACGACGACACAAAACCTATCTTTGTCCGTTTGTTTCCAATAAATTATTTTAACTTTACCATTCTTTATTGTGGTAAAAAAAAGTATAAAATGTGAATTTTTAATGATAAACACAATTAAATTAAAATTGTAACTTTCACTGATATCATAAAGAGAACTAAAGCTGTACTGAAAACTTTTTTTTTTATAATAAATCTTTCTTTTCTGGAGTATTAACTAGGGTGGATGGCAGGGATGTATATAACCAATGTACGGATCTATAAACACGTTTTGCAAGCAGCACTGAATATAGACTCATTTATTAAAATATTAATTATTTATTATTATTTATATACGGGGAGATAGGTATAAGCTTACCTTGTTGAGAAATGACCTCCTAAAGGTGTCCCTCGTGTGCCGGGGTTCTGGCTCAAGGAGTGACGCTACTTGCCGCAAAAGCCGAGCGCGCGTTCGCTCCCTTGCGCTTTCCTCTTCCATACTGGACATCTTGGGCTTTTCCATTGCATTACCGTTTACCTGCGAATTAAAAGGGATTATGATTATATCATAAATGAGAACTATCTATAAATTAATCGATTTGTTTTTTTTTTTTTTTTTTTTTTTTTTTTTTTTTTAGACAAACCCAAGACCAAATATTTTCACTTAGGACAATCATAGAAAAGGCTTCGGAAAGAAATAAAAATTTATATCTGGCATTTTTAGATCTAAAAGCCGCATTTGATTCAGTGCCAAGAGTTAAAATATGGAATGCATTGAAGGCGAAGAAAGTCCCTGTAGAACTTATAAACGCCACTAAGTCCTCCTATAAAGGTTCAAAGGGTAAAGTCAGGATTAATGGAAGGGAGTCTGGGAGCTTCGATATGAAGATCGATACGTTCATGTAGATCGATACAAGATCGAGGCACCTCCACGCTGAGAGGCACAGAGGAGGAAGAAGAAGTTTTTTATTGTGTTATTTAGATTTTGAAAAGAAACAAATCGAATTCCTGAAATTTCTAAATTTAAAATTCGAAAGGAATATATACTTATAGACAATTCGCAGCAGTGTGACGGATTCTAATAAACTATTTACTAATCGTATTTCGATTTTGGAAAAACCAAGACTTTCAAACCAGTGGTTTCATAGGGCTTCACTGCATGCATTAATAGTTAAATTAAGGTAGAAAGTGTTGGCGTATTATTCGAATCTTTTACATTAATTATTCAATAATTTAAGTCTTTAATGCTTATAATTCTTTATTATGTTTCACCTACGATTTAGTATTTTTTTTTACAATTTCCTTGTATTGAATATCACATTTACTATGATTATAATATATGAATATAATTCAATATATGGATTAACACATTGTTTAAAAAACATTGATAGAAAATATGTTTCTAGACAATTGATCATTAGATTATATGTACATAGATAGATAGATAAATGTGCTTTATTCACAAAATTTCTTTTTAAAATTTTACATTTTATACAAAACACTAAATTCTGGCATGGATATGCCGTCTGCCAGGGAATCAGCTTGATGGCCAAAAAAAGTAATTACAATAATCTTTTCCTTTATTTTATTTTTTATTTTTTATTTTTTTATTGTTTTGGTCTATCAAATTAAAATAGCAAACCTTTGATTTTAATAAATTATAAACAAATAAAATTACTTTTTATATAACATACAAAATTTTCACATAAAAAAGCCAAAATTTTAATAATCATAATGTAATTAACACTACAGAGTATACCAAAACCATAATAAACTCACTATTAATCATTATAATTAAATTCGTTTATCAGAAATTGTCTATAAATTAAAGATTCCTTTATATAGAAAAATAACTCCCTCCAACATTTTCCATTTAAAATTTCTATAACCTCTTCTTCTGTTAAGATACTTTTTCCTAAATACTTTTTTCTGAATGAGTTTAGAATCGGACATCTGCCAATAAAATGAAACATGGTTTCATCCTCCTTACTATTGCACATGGAGCAGGTGTTTACTATATCTTTCAGCCATGGTTTGCAGTTTAACTTGAAAAGCTCCCCTCTAGCCTTGAACACCGTCAGAATTAGTTCTATGGAGTTATCATCATTTACATAATTAACGTTTGAATCAAGTTTTTTATACATTAGATGATATTTTTTTTTTTTTTCAGTTAACCCTCTGACTTTATTTAATATGATGATGAATGAAATTGAAAATTTTTGATATTTATACATATAAAATTAGATTATATGTACAAATATCAAAAATTTTCAGTTTCATTCATCATCATACTAAATAAAGTCAGAGGGTTAACTGAAAAAAAAAAAGAAAAAAAAACTGGGATGTAGTTGCAAGTAACTAATGCACTATCGATCAAATTTTGTATGCTGGAATTTATATGTAAAGAAAATACCAAGAATTCCTTTTCAAAATTAAAAAAATAAAATAAATAAAGATGGAGGTAAGCAGGAAATGAGATAAAATAAACCAAATGCTGAATATGAGAAAAGGAGACTACCGACACACCAGACCAAGAGAGAAACAGTGACAGATTAAAAAAGAAATTTTACAACTTATAATTTATAATTAAAAATAAAACAAATAATGGAGATAATTAGAAAGAGAGATAAAAAGAAAATGGCAACAGACATAGCATAGAAAAGCAGTGACAGACTAAAAGAGATAGGCACATAATCACAACCTGTATTAGGAAGAGAGGAATTATTTCCCAGACGATGAGGAGGAGACTGAGGCAGTCGGAGGAGCAGTCTGAGGAAACCAATGGAATGCCTGAAATTTCCAATATAAAATCATATGAAGGCAATGGTGACTATTTCATGCTTTGTTAACTACCCTTTTAAAAGAGAATGGTATTTCATATTTTTGAAAAAGTTGGACTTTCAGAGCAGTGGTTTCATAGGGCTTCACTGCATGCATTAATAACCTGCCAGCGCTGCTACTGCATTCAGTGAAGCGAACTGTCCACTATAAAAAAAGGGTAACGAAGCCACAGGCAGGACCTCTTGGGTGGTTTGGAACTCTGCCTTAATTATTTATTGGATTGCGACTTATTTTTCATGGATAAAAATAATTAATTCTTATTAAAAAAAAAATCCGAGAGTAAACAGGCAGGCTTCAACCTGTCAATCGATATGACCACTTCCTTGCCCTTAATACTAAGAGTGGACAATTTTGGGCTTCGCAATGGCACTTCAATGTGCAACCATCGCAAGGTTTCTTTATTCGATCCACGCGGACAAACACATGCGGTTGTTTTGTTAGAAAATGGGTTCCTTTTTTTTCAACAATGTTATAAAAGGTAAAAGGAGGTGCTCTAACACATTTTGATACTCAGCAGCATTCATGTTTCTGAAATAAATGCGATTTGAGACTTGCCATTTTCACTAAAAGCACCTCATACCATTATTTAACTCCCCCCCCCCCAACTTTTGTGACCTTTGAGATAATTTTATTTTTCCTCACCTAAGTCATGAACGTAGTAATTGAAACCATCAGAGTCTTCAAGATTAAACTTTTTTCATTACTAGACATATTCATAGACCAAATTTGACGCACCTGAATGTATTTTTATGCAAACTGCTTTCGACGTAGAATGCGATGTGTTTTTAACTGGAGTTTTCTCATCATTGTACGATATTTTAAATACCTCCATTCAGCTGATCACCTCCGTATAAGGCTAGCGCCACATATATTCGTAAAATTCTCTATTTTGTTTTACCTACGATGTAATATTTTTTTTACAATTTCCTCGTGTAATAGCACCTACTGTCACAGGTTTACACCTGGTTAGTAGTCCATACAAGTCCACTGCACATTGTAGTGAAAAAGGATAGTAAAATGCGATTCTGTGGGGACTACCGTAGGTTAAATGAGCAAACCTGATTTAAGGTCCCAGAAAGGTACAGTGTTCCGAACATACAGGACCTCAACAAAAATTTGCGAGGGAAGACCTGCTTCAGCAAACTGGACCTGAACAGAGCATATCACCAAGTGCCGGTAGCGGACGAAAACATCAAGAAAACGGCAGTGATTACACCCTTTGGCCTCTTTGAATTTCTTGTGATGTGCTTCGTACTTCGGATACTGCTCCGACGTTCCAGCGTCCCATGGACAGCATTTTGGCACTCCCTTACGTTTTCGTCAACCTGAACGATATTCTGGTTGCATCCGTCTCAAGAAGACGAACATCGAGTTTAGTTGGACGTAGTCTTCCTAATACTGAGCGAGCATGGTCTGACAATCAATCCCGCTAAATCCGAAATCTGTAAGTCAGAAATTGAATGTTTGGGATTTCTCGTGAATTGGAATGGGTACAAGCCTCTTCCCGAGAAGGTGAACCAAAAATTATAGAGTACCCTCGACCCAGCAATAAGGGACAGCTCCGTCGCTTCATGGGCATGCTAAACTATAGACGTTTCATTCCCAATGCGGCAGACCACCAACGTCCTCTTCATGCACTCGTCGGGAACAAAAAGAAAAGCGACTCGACTCCGCTCGAATGGACCGAAGAAGCCGACACAGCGTTTCGTCAGTGTCAACAGAACATCAAACAGGTCCTATCCCACCCAGCTGATAACGCCGGACTCACATTGGCCTGCGACGCATCGAACACAGCGATCGGAGCAGTGCTCCAAAAACGTTTGGACTCAGAATGGATTCTCCTCCAGGGCTAAGAACACTTTAACGAGTGCTGAGCAATGTTGCTCTACCTACGACCCGGAACTGATCGCCATTCATAGAGCAATCCGGGACTTACGACCCCTCGTTGAAGGACGTAACTTCTCTCTCATTACTGACCACAAGCCACTGATTCACATGTTTCGACAGCGTGCAGAAACTGCTACGCCCATGCAAATTAGGCTTGTTAACTTTATTAGCCAATTTACAACGGACATCCGTCATCTGGCAGGAAGTGAGAACATGGTGTGGACACACTCTCGAGGATGGAGGAGATATCATTCCCCGATGATAAGGAGACCATTGCCGCGGAGCAGGAAGTCGACTCAAGCATCCCTGAACTACTTCGGAACCCGAACCTCAACCTCAAATGGATGGACACCCCACAGTACTCGAAGCCCTTGCCCAGATACAACCACTTCCTGAGATACAACCATACCTGTCTGCTCCATTGAGGCACTCCATATTCAGGAAGATCCACGATCTCAGCCACCCTGGAATGCTTGGATCAAGGCATTTTATTTCCCAGCGCTTCTTCTGGCCAAGTGTGCAAAAAGATGTCGCCCCCTGGGCGCGCGGCTGTGTGGCCTGCCAACGCAGCAAAGTACATCGCCTCACCGTTACCCCTCCAGGCTCCTTTTCTCCAGTTGGGCGCTCCGAGCACGTCAAATGGCGACATTATTGGGCCCCTTTAGACGTCAGAAGGCAAACGCTATTGCTTTACGATGGTAGATAAATTCACCCGGCGGCCCGAGGCAGAACCCGTTGAGGACATCAGCGCCAGTACCAGAGTCAAAACATTGCACAAAACTCGGATATGTCGCTACGGGGCCACAGAAAGAATAACGACCGTCCAGGGACGACAGTTCGAAAACGACTCTTTCGCAACCTGACACAAATCCTTGACATTAAGCGCTGCAGGACGGTGGCATACCACCCGCAAAGAAATGGTTGTGTAGAAAGGTGGCACAGGACACTCAAAACAGCATTGACAGCTCACCATGACGGCTTATCCAGATAGACCGACTCGCTGCCTACAGTACTTCTCGGTTTAAGAGCAACTTTACAAGAGCACAACAATAGAAGTGCAGCAGATTTTGTATTTGGCCAGCCCCTTCGTTTCCCGGGCGAGTAACTACCAACAGACCAACGGCCCGAGGACTCGGAAGAGTTCCTGCGGAGATTGAGGGAAAACATGAAAGAAATGCGACCAGCATCTCATTTCCAGTGACAAGTCTATTTTTGTTCCAGAGGACCTAAAGAGCTGCAGCTACGTCTTCTTGAGGGATGATACAGTTCGTCAACCCCTGACGCCACGGTACTCGGGGCCCTACCCAGTTGTGGATTGGCAACAGAAGACGTTAAAATCCAGCTTCCCTCCGGACCCAAGATTGTCTCAATGGATTGCCTGAAGCCAGCCAACTCCGTCCAGGACCCTACTCAACCGATGTCACCCAGACCACCAGAGCAGACACCTTCCAGCTCATCGTCGACTACCCTACCCACACACGACCACACTTCCAACAATGATCCAGCCACTCATCCGGCTTACCGTCCGCTTTCGTGATCGAGCCTTTTTTGGGGGGGGGGGGGTAGTGTTGTAACAGCACCTACTGTCACAGGTGTAACCATCTACTACTAATTGGATAGTCAGTGTTGCCAAAAAGTAGTGAAAATTAGTTAATATAAATGTATTTATATCTGGCTACACTGGGGGTAACCAGATATAAAAACTCCCTGAGAGTGTATTGATTACCTGTTGGGGGATACTTTGTGATTTGTTAAAGAACTGCATAATTAAGAATTTAATATTATAATTTCAGTTTATTTATTTAATTATTTAACAGAAGTTTCTTTATTTTCATTATTCGTTTTGTTATTATTATTTGAAAACAGTGTCTTTTTTATTTTACCAAACCTTTTTTTATTTTTTTTTTTTATCCCGTACATTAAACTTGTATTGAATATCAAATTTACCATGATTATAATATATGAACATAATTCAATATATGGATCAACAAATTGTTTAAAAAACATTGTTAAAAAATACGTTTCTAAGCAATAGATCATTAGATTATCTGTATAAATACATATAAAAAAATTTCAATTTCATTCTTCAGTATATTCAATAAAGTCGGAGGATTAACTGAAAAAAAGTGGGATAAAGCTGCAAGTAAATAATGCACTAACGATCAACTTTTGTATGCTGGATTTTATATGCAGAGAAGATAGAAAAAAAAAGAATGATGGAGGTAAGCAGGAAATGAGATAAAAGAAATCAAATGCTTAATATAATAAAAGGCGACCACCAAAGCACTAGACCAAGAGAGAAATAGTGGCAGACTGATAACGAAATTTTAGAATTTATAATTTCTAATTAAAAATGAAACATAAGATGGAGATAATTAGAAAATGACGTAAATGGTGAGGAGGAGACTGAGGAAACAAATCAAATTCATGAAACTTCTAAATTTAAAATTCGGAAGGAATATATATTAATAGACACTTCGCAGCAGTGTAACGAATTCTAATAGCCATCTATGTAACTATTTACCAATCGCATATTAATTTTGGAAATACCAAGACTTTCAGACCAGTGGTTTCATAGGGCTTCACTGCATGCATTAACAGTCTGTCCGCACTGCTACTGCATTCAGTGAAGCGAACTGTCCACTATAAAAAAATGGTAACGAAACCCTACTAGTTCGAATAAGCATAAAATGGGAGGGACAGGACTCAATTAAATTTTCAATTTCCCTTAATAAACCATAATTTCATAAATAATGTAAAGGGATTAAATATAAAATAAATAAAGCAGAAAAATAAACAACTGACGTCAATGCATATGTTGCAAGGAGGAAATAAGATAAAAAGCAAATGCTGAATCTGAGAAAATGGCGACGGCCATAGAAGCCGAAACACTGAAAGCAGTGGCAGACTAAAAGCGATAGGCACATAATCACAACCTGTATTAGGAACAGAGTAATTATTTCCCAGACGATGAGGAGGAGACTGATGCAGGCGGAGGAGCAGTCTGAGGAAACAACAAAACACATTATGAAGATAGTTAGAAAATGAGATATAAGGTGAGGAGGAGACTGAAATATTAAATATAAAATCATATGAAGGCAATTGTGAACATTTCAAGCTTTGTTAACTACCCTTTTAAAAGAGAATGGTATTTTATATTTTTGGAAAAAGTTGAACTTTCAGAGCTGTGGTTTCATAGGGCTTCACTGCATGCATTAATAGCCTGCCAGCGCTGCTATTGCATTCAGTGAAGCGAACCATCCACTATAAAAAAAGGGTAACGAAACCACAGGCAGGACCTCATGGGTGGTTTGGAACTCTGCCTTAATCTATTGGATTGTGACTTATTGTTCATGGATAAAAATAATTAATTCTTATTAAAAAGAATCCGAGAGCAAATAGGCAGGCTTCAACCTGTCAATCGATATGACAACTTCCTTGCCCTTAATCCTAAGAGTGGAAAACTTTGGGTTGTGCTGTGTCACTTCCAAGGGACCATCGTAATAGTTTCTTTATTCGATCCACACGGACAAACACATGCGGTTGTTTCGTTAGAAAAAGGTTTCTATTTTTCAACAATGTTATAAATGCCTTAAAGGTGCCTCAGCGTATATCAACACATTTTGATATACAGCAATTACCCTTTTAAAAGAGAATGGTATTTCATATTTTTGGAAAAGTTGAACTTTCAGAGCAGTGGTTTCATAGGGCTTCATTGCATGCATTAATAGCCTGCCAGCGCTGCTATTGCATTCAGTGAAGCGAACCATCCACTATAAAAAAAAGGGTAACGGAACCACAGGCAGGACCTCATGGGTGGTTTGGAACTCTGCCTAAACCTATTGGATTGTGACTTATTGTTCATGGATAAAAATGATTAATTCTTATTAAAAAAAAATAGTGCAACTTATATTATTCACTACTATGGTAAGGTGTGTGGGCATCTTGCTATCGTCGGCATTTATAAACTCCATATGTGAGATTCCACTTATAGCTCTGCCCAGAGCCATTACTTCTTTCTCCGTTACTTGCATGGGGTTCAACTTGGGGGTTTTCCTCTACTTTACCCTCTTGCGCCATAATCTGTGTTCTACTTTTCGGTCTCATAATGATTTTTCCAAGCCTCCGTTATCAGTGAAAGAATTTTGCTTCTACGTGGTTCTCTAAGATTCCTTAATACCATTCTAAACCCAAGCTACATCTATTTTTTGGCAGCATCTTTTCCAGGAGTTATTCTTCTTTAAAATTGCCTCCTTTACACCTTGTTTCAGAACTATTATTATTCTGAATTTATTTTTGTTTAAAGGCATTATAATAAAAAAAATTATGAAATCAGTGGGTTTTTTTTTATTTACCTTTTTCCCTCCATATTAAGCCTTTCATAGTGCTCTTTTTTTAGATATTTTCTGCCATTAACATTTATCATAATCTTCAATAATTAGTTTTTATAATATTGCTAAATAATCTGTCTCTGATGGAGACCTGCATCGTTCGAAATATCGGTAATAATGGAATACTTTTACAAAAAACTATTTATACATTCTTTTATTTGTTACATTTACATATTACATTTTATTTTTCATCTTATTATCACCCGATTGCTCTATAGTGGTTTGAATGTTCGAAATTGGTTGATGTCAGTCGTCAAATTTTATGATAACAATTAATGTTCCTAAAAGCGGTTCAAGTAGGATCAGAATTCCAGATTTCCCCTTGGCAGTGCAGAAGAAAGAAAACACAAACCAGACGAGATCGGGCGAAAAGTAGTAAGTGGATTTCTATTCTGTTTCTTCCTTGTTCCGCTATTGCACCTTATACATTCTTTGGAACAGGTACCCAACATTATCTTATAATTCTCCTTTAAATTATAAGCAAAAATAATATATTCGTCTGAAATTATATACAGGGGGTTATTAAAGATTTTTCAGTTATTTATTACCGGTAAAGCTTAAAGTTTTAACATGGTTTGATCATTGGTTTGTAAAAAAATATGAATAAAGTTTGTTTATCGTGAAACAGAAAAAGAAAAGTTGTTGAGATGTCGTTATGATGTGTGAGAGGGTGTCTTAATGACACAATGTCACTAAGGATGGAATACAAGATGACTTTGTGTGTGTTCTGTGTTCCTGGAACGAATCCTTGGCGATTTTTTTTTTTTTTCAACAGCGCCTCTGCTAACGTGACCACTATGGCTTGTATTAGACGCGTCGTTAGATTATAAGTTGGAAATGGCCTTTTCCCATGCTCCTTCGACTCGGCGATTTTAATTAATTCGTGATAAAATTGTGATGAAGAACTATAGCCATGGAAAATGCAAAGGATCTAATCCTAGATATCTAACGATATTTATAACATAATATGGCATTCAATGAACACATGACTTCATTCAGAACTTCATAATGATGGAGTAGTCCTTGACCATCGATTATGCAGAGGTCGGTGTGGTCAGCGTTAACGACCTATCGCCTATTAACCCTCTGATCATTCTTATCAGGTAATTTTTACCCATAGCAGATCTTTTAATTTCACGCCTCTCTTTTAAAAATGCCAACACCGTATTGTCGATAGATAAGCAGTTTTTAATCAAATTTGGACGCTTTTACAATTTTTAAGCATTTTTTTTTCAGTATCTCAATTTTCAATAAATTCAATAAATCATTCGTTATTAATATAACTATTATTAAAACATATTTGTATGAAATAATAAAAAATTCAGAAACCTATGACGCATCACAAAACTTTCTCTTACCCCTATGAATAGAAGTTAATTGATAAGAAAATTACATTGATCGTTTATTCGAAAAAAAGAAAAAAGATAGGATCGTTTATTCGAAGTAATGGTTGAGTAGATTCAGAAATTGAAAAAAAATCGGTTTACAAAAATGGAGGTTCCATTTAAACACCTGTTCGGAAAAAAGAGGAGAAATAAAAACATTATTCGTACCAAACAACACACAAATGAAATCATATTTTACTATTTCAACTATTTTAAATAAATCAATGATATAGAAAAAATCAACACATTATATAATTCTAAAGGAAATTTTCAGAGGAATATACAATATCCATGCGAAAAAAACACCCAATGGATATAAATTTCTAGTCCTCACATACAATATATACATAACACATATACATAAACCATAGATACATGAGTCCTTTTTATTTAAAAAAAAAAAATATTCAGGGCTACAACAGTTTCACATGCAAGCTAGAAACAGACTTATTAGACTCAGAATAACACAGAATAACATAAACAGAAAGACATAAACAGACTCAGAATTTTAAACAAAAGTAGTACCATGAGCATTATCAACAAGTACATGGAATTATATAAAGAAAATTTTGTTGAAAATCTAACTGATTCTGACATTCCTAAAAATATTATTAACTTGCTTAGCCTTGGTGAAAATGCCAATCTCTTTCCTATTACCATTAAAAAAGATATCTATAACATAATTGCTGAAACCGAATGTATACTCCAATGCATTAATACTCCGGATAGCCATAAGAACGGATTAAGAAATAACATTGCACGAAAAATTAATAATTTTTTATCTAAGAAAACGTACGAAAGAGACCCCATTGCCCGACTTTTGAAGAAAGATTTTTTACATTTGAAGAAGCTTAAGAAAAATAACCCTAACCTATACATCGTAAAAGCAGACAAGACTAAACGTGTGATACTAATGAAAAAAGAAGCATATGAGCAGAAAATGATATCGTTGCTTGAAGATAACAATGTATATAAAGTATTGGGGAATGATAATAAAGGAGAGCGACTCAAAGAGCTAACTAACAAAGGCAACAAATTCGTTGAGAAATTGAATAAAAAGAACTATATTAATGACACTGAAAAGAAAGCACTAATGACATATTCTGTGAACCATCCTCGAATTTACGGTCTTGTTAAATTGCACAAGCCTGGAAAGCCATTAAGACCAATAGTTAACAGCATAAAGGGTCCTACTGAGAAATTGGCAAAGTTCTATAAGTCTTCATTAGATTTCTTAAATAATTCGAATGAATTTGACGTTAAAAATTCTATGGAAGTAAAACAGAAACTTAGCGAACTGCATTTGGATAAAGATGAAGTATTAGTTAGTTTTGACGTTAAATCTCTGTTCACGCAAGTCCCTATGAAGATAGCATACGATATAATTAACGATGAATGGGAAACTATTAAGAGTCACACACCTATAAATAACAAGGCAATTTACATGGAAGGTCTAAAATTAGTGTGTAATAACGGAATGTTCACCTATGATGGTAAGCTCTATATGCAATTGCGAGGTCTACCTATGGGAGGCGTTTTGAGCATAAACGTGAGTGGCATTGTGATGAACGGGCTGTTGAAATGGGCGTGTAAAGAACTGAATTTAAAACCCAAACTACTAATTAAATATGTTGATGATATTTTGATGATTATAAACAAAAACCAAATTAATACTATAGAGTCTGTTTCTAGCTTGCATGTGAAACTGTTGTAGCCCTGAAGATGCCTGAATAGGCGAAAATTTGGCATGTAACCTGCACGATTAAGTGAATTATTGAAATTATACGAGACTTTGAGGCCTTGCATTCTATATCTATAATTGAATAGTCTCTTCCTAAAAGCTTGTTTATTAAAAAAAATATTCTTTAAATTTTTTGTTGGCTCGATCCTTAAAAAAATAAATCCTAGAGATGGACGCCAGGCCTAAGTTCAACTTATTTTCTGTTCCGAATAAAGTAAAATTAGCAAAAATGTTATTTTTATTTATTGAACATACATATTTTAAATGTTCCATATTTCCTCGTGGCTTATATATATTTAGGAAATTAATAAATGTGTCAAAGAATGAGGAAAAAATCCAAATGATTTGGATTTTGCCTTGTGTCTGACGCAAAATTACAATGTCTGTCCCGAAACAACCTGCTATGAATTTCTTCACCTCCAAGAATTAATGTATATATATATATATATATATATATATATATATATATATATATATATATATATTTATAATGTGTTTCTCCTGACGAACACCATTTATTTAAGAGGTAATTATTTTCGACTAATATTATTTTTTTTTATTATTTTAGACTACAAATATATTTTATATTAATTGTGGAACTGATATTACATAAGTATATATATATTTTTTATTTATATATATTTTTTTTAAGGTTTGCACCAATGTTCTATAAATAAGATTTATCTTAATTAATACATCTGCTCTTCATGCCAACCATTGACAACCCGATCTTTAGCCAGTGAGAAAAAATAATTATGAAGCTGAATAAATCTGAATGTATTTTTTTAAAAAAATTTTACATTATAATAATAGCGTATAATTATAAAATGTGCAACTTAAGCGAAGAATAATCAAGACACATACAAATTAGCACCTACCAAAGAAGGAGGTTAAATTATTGTAAATTGCCTTCCTAAAAAAGTTTTATTATTTATTTATGCCTGGTATAATAATTTCAGTTCTAAAGTGGTTTGTAGAGACAAGGTAAGCATTTCCAGGAAAGATTGACTGGAATAATTATTATTTAAACATTTTGCACGGCTGACATTCTTCCTAGGCCTATGCTAATTTAATAATAGTTTTGCATTTGTCACATACATATGAATAAATAAAACAATAAAATTCTTTAGAAAAGTAATTGGCTATACTTTCCAAATAAAAAAAATACAAGATCGATACCAGGTCTCGGGCATATCCAGCCTCTTCAAAATGGATCATAACCCATCCCCAAATATTTTAGTTATTTATATGTTATTGCATTTGTAAGGAAATAGCGCAATGGCATAGCTGCTAACACATAAACGTAACGCTGCAGATCGCAGTCCTTCCTGCTGCAAGGAAATAATGCATTAAATACATTTGAAAACCAAAGTGCAGTAAAGCGGAAGCGTAAGACCGGGGATTCATGCTCCACTCCCAAAAAAAAAAAAAAAAAAAAAAAAAAAAAAAAAAAAAAAAAAAAAAAAAAAAAAAAAAAAAAAAAAAAAAAAAAAAAAAAATTGTGCTTAATCCATCCGTGATCTTAATTATATAAGGAGTTTAGTTAAGGAGAATACTTGGCGGTTAAGTGTCTCGTAATCATCACCGTGCAAAAATATTGGCCAATATCCCTTACTAAATATTGAATCCAAGATCATCTATTGATTATTTTTTAACAATTTTTTAAAAATATATATTTACTTTGAATTGCCGAAAGCCTTCTTCTGCATTCGTTAAGAGTAGGTCGGAAAAAGTTCTAAAAAAAAAAACGTATATTTATCCCCTCCAGGTGGCCTTGTCAAATTATTTGCCGGGAAGTATATAGACCCTGCTGTTCAATTGATCACAGACTTGAATAGGTTCATTCAATGCTAACATTGGAGGGCAGCTATCGGTAAATCTTTAGCTCCATCTAATTGGAATATATAGCAAAGGCCTTATAAATTGGCCCTATGTAGAGCCTCAGCTTATAGAGATCCAGGTCAGCTTGGCCTCGCATTCCTCTCTTAGAAAATGGGAAAATAACATTAAATAAAATAAAGAATAAAAGTATATAATAGGGAGTTATGAATAAGCACATCCAACAAAAAAAACAAAAAAAAACAGCTATTCTACATCAAATTATCGATTAATCGCGGTTTTAGTATTTTTTCAACGAGCAGTCGGTTTTTCATCGAAAATCTCTAATTAATGACATATTGATAAATTAAATGAATTAATATTTAATCGAGTTTAAATTAAAAAATATACAAATTTTTATTTTTTAACATTCGAAAGAAAACTAGATTTTCATCAAGTATGTTATCTAGTTTGTAAAAAAGTTATAAAAATTCGATAACAATATTAGGCGTTACGCACTTTGCTTAGGCGAAAAAAAATATTTATATGGGATCATAACTTGTTAATTCGTTGAATCAACACATAGTTTATATTGCATGAATAGCTGGATACATTAATAAGCTATAAAATGACTTTAAGTGTTCATCTAATTTCTGAACGAAATTAGCCTACAGTTTTAAAAACATCTGCAAAAAATATTTTTAATTTTTCCAATTCGAAGTTCAGTTCTTATATTACTCACAATTACAGATAAGCTCAATTTTAAATTTTAATTTATTGTTTTCTAATTTTTTTTTTGTTTGTCCAATACATTTTTATACAGTTTTTGAAATTAGAACCTCTTATGTGTATTAAATCTGGAAAATAGAATAATTTAAAAATTTAATTTTGAGTCTAAAATTTGAAATTTATAAGATACTAGCTGTATATCCCGATTTCACCCGGGGAATTTCATTTTTCTAATAAACGTGAACCGTTCTAGAAACAAAAAATACAACAAAAATAGCACTAATAGATTATTATTCTAAAGCTTTCGGGTATATTATATTTTTAGTTTTACCCTCTGGGGCATATATAAGTATAAGTCTTTAGGTGAACCTACTCTAGAGCATGCAACGTAAAGCTGACCATGAGAAAAACATGGGGAATCCAAATTGATACCAGCTACCCTCAGTGATTGCTATTGAGCTTTATATATAGTCATCGCAAATGCGACCCGAACTGGGAATTGTACTATTTTGAAATCAAAGGGCATATCATTGGGGACAATAGGGATTTGAGGTATGCTGGATGTTCGTCAGGAGTTTCAGCTGCTCGTATTTGACGTTGTTTTTTAGCTTTTGGGCTCAATACTCCTATTGAAGCTCGCTTCTTGGGAGGCATTTTTAAAAAATAAACGTATTAACAACTAAGCAATCTGTTGGGTCGCATCGTTCAGCCTTAAGACGTGGTCCCCGGTCCGTTCTGGAGAAACGGACTTACCGGGCCTTGTTGGCCTCTTCAAAATCTATAAAATGAGACTTTTTTCCAACTCAAACGGTCGATTTCGTAAAAAAAACCAATGTAAAGCGAGGATTTTAAATTTAAGGATTTTTTTTTATAACAAAAAAGAATATACCCAGAGATTGGCTGAAGTTAGGCAATTTTAATATGGACAGGTGTTCGCACCTGGTATGAAAGAACCACTGAGAGAAATTTGGAGAATTTAGAACAAACGGTATGGATTTCTATAAAAAACAAATAAACAAACAGAATTTCATCTTTATTTATATAGATTTTCATAAATTTTAAATTTGTAAGATTTTGGGGGCTTTTCATTATTCGGCATCAATACCAGCTCCAAGCCTTGGCCCGAGAGCCTCTTCCGTAAAGGCACGGAAGAGGAGGAAAAAATAGTTCCAACGATTTCAATTTCAGTTTGACATTAAATAGATCATTTATTATTTATTAAAAATTAAATGAGACTCGTGGTGTCAAAAATACTGAAATAATAGAGATATAATTAAAAATTAAAATATAATTGAATTACAAAATTTCATTTGTGAAGTGTTTAATTTTATGTACTTTTTTGTAGTAGGTTTTCAATATTTACAATTTTAAATTTGTACAAATTTTCTTTATAAAGTAAAAAGAAATATTATTTTTCTAAAAATACAATTTAAAAAATAAAATAATTTATTATGAAATATGGGGAAACCGAATCATACACCTTATTAAACAAACCTTATTATAAAATATTAAGAACCAAAATCAAACAATAAACGTTAAAGGAAAATAAAAACTGTATATATTAATTATATAAGAAACGATTTTTATTAAGTATCAAAATAAAAAAATACATTTTATTAAACGTAAAATATTGCACTGCATATCACAAATGGATACAGAAATGAAATTAAAAGAAAGTCAAAATAAATATTCATCATCCGAATTACCGATATGGTCATCAAGTTCTTCATCTACTATAGGGTTGATTGGGTTATCAATAATGAGGTCCTGGATATCTCGAGGAACAATAACATCTTATAAAGGGCACACAAACTGTTCTATACCTTTTCGATCAATTATAGATAGACTATTTGTTGAACACAATGTTGAAAAATTCCTTGGAACTTTGGATTTATAAATAATAAATTAAATGGTTTGGTTTTTCCTTTCCTTAGTCTGTAAAATTGCAACCAGAGAGAGCGTGAAATGCATGCAGCGCTTTAGAAATTTGGACCCCATACTTTTCACACAATGCATTTGTGTTGATTAGAGGTTATTCTTTTGGTATTTCCAACCATATTACACAACTGCTGATAAATGTGACATGATAAAGTATTGTAAGATAACTATAAGAAGATCAAAGGGATTTTTTCAACAATTTATAAGAGGTATAGAAAAATAAAAGATATAGAACAGTTTGTGTGCCCTTTATATCTTCCGTGATATATGCAGGACCGTAATAAAACTCGTTTCTTATATACATAAAATATATATAATATATACACAGTTTTTATTTTCCTATAACGTTTATTGTTTTATTTCGGTTCTTAATATTTTATGTTTAGGTGTATGATTCAGTTTTCTTATATTTCATAATAATCTTTTTTTTTGCATAGTATTTTTAGAACAATAATATTTCTTTTTATATTAGAAAGAAAATGTTTACATAAAACCTACTCAAAAAAAGTAGTTATAATTAATCACTTTAAACATAAATTCTAGATAAATATGGTAAATTAAGAAAAAACACTTAAAAGGTGACGAAAATAATATTAAATTTTTAATTTAAGATTGGCTCCGCTTGGAAGCGAGCTCTGTGGTGCAGTGGTTAGCATACCGCGCATGTCACGCGGAAGACACGGGTTCGACTCTTTTATCTCTACAAAAAATAAATTATTTATTACTAAGAATTTGTTTACAAAATGACATTTATATATTCACATTGACTAATTAATAATCTACTGGGCAATAACTCCTCGTCGTCCCAAAAAAATAATGCATGGTAGTATATGCTGATTTTAAATTCCGATGTAAATAATTAGCATCGATAATAATAATTATTTTCGCTAAGTATGAATGTTACGACCTTCAAAATAATTTTTAAGAACATTTAGGAATGCGGGTAAATAAAATTATTTTTATTTCATTATTATCAATGCAAATGTTCACCTGTATTGGAACGATTTTTTTACATATTAGCGCGCATGGCGGGTATTAGTTAAGAATTTTCAACTAGCCAGACGACTAAATTTCGTATTTAGGAACATTTTTGAATCGATTAGCTCAAGAATGAATCGTAGAGTTACAAAAGAATGAAGGTCAAAAACACTATTCTCTCTGCTCAAAGTAAAGAATTGATGTAAATAATGCGACACATCCCCGCTTGCAGCTACCTGATATATATAGGCATTATTGCGTATAAAATAAAGCGTTTTCCCATCATGAAAGGTAGATTGCTATATTTCACTATAGATCTGTTTGTCAAACGCACTTTTTGTTTTAGTCTGTACTCACGATAGACCTTGGTTTTGTAATGTAGGTACTTTTTTTTTCATTCTACACAATTATAAAATCACCGGTAATTACTGGAGAAGAGATCCGTTACCTTGGATTTCATCTCCAAGAATGAGTCAGGTGGAACACACTCAAAGAAATGAATAGAAGATAAGAGTATGATCACATCATTACCGAATATTTCTTCAATCACTCGACAAAGTATTTTAATTCAACAAGTTTAATCAGGATTTCAGTGTTTTCAGATTTGTAGCAGCGATGTCCCTCTTCACACAACGGTTACGGCGCACGCGAACTCTCTCCTGATTTTTATTGCACTCTTCTTATTAAAAAAGATGTTTGCAGTATTTATAATAAATGAATCTTTTAAAAATACATAATAAAAAAATTTTTTGCATTTTGAAAATTATATCGTATTTAAATTATATATTGAAAATAGATCGTTCGTGACAGTTTAATAATAATAATGTTATAAGTTATTTTTTTAAGAGAAAAGATTTGGCTCCGCCGGGAGACCCGGTTTCGACTCCCGGTTGAGCCAAATCTTTTCTCTTCAAAAAATAAATTATTTAAAAATAATTTAAAAAAAAAAAGGTGGTCACCCACAGATTAAGATTAGATTAATATGTAGGATTTAAGTAAAAATGCCACTCTTAAATGTCACCCTCTTCTGGAAGCCAATATGTTCAAGCAAATAATAAAAATTTTATCGTACAGAATTATTCCAAACCATAAAATCAAATATTTATGCCCAAAATGAGCTAATCTACAATATCATTGTTTTTTTTTTCCCTTCCTCCAGCTTTAGGCTATACGGTTTTTACTGGGCCAGGGAGAAGGCGGTGGATTAGTGTTGAATTAGTATATGTTTCCGGCTACGGTTTTGAAATAACTATCCTCTGGTAATTGCATATTTTGTTAGGGGCAAACCACATTTGCTAACGCGTTAGGCCGCTGGAAATTTTGTACCACAAAATTTGTCCCTATCGTGTTGTATTGTTCCTATGGATCGACTAATACCCCCAAAAAATTATAATCGTCCAGTCAGAAACCACTGAGTTCTTGTATGGATAAAGGCTATCTTAGCTATCCTCGGGTTCAATTCTGCAATACCTTCCGATTCTTTGAATCATACCCTTAGGCATTATGCCCATCGAAGCCTCCGGGTGGTCACGCAAACCTCTTGAAGAACCATGCACGAGCTCCGATTAAGACATAGGATGTATGCATGTGAAGTTGGGTCATTGTGAAATTTCTTAACTAGGTTGAAGGGCTTCGCATTCCTGTAAAAGTGTTCCTCCTTACGTGGTAGTCCCTAATTTTGAGGCTGGCAAAAAAAAGACTAAACACGCTAGATTTTGCTTGATGAGAACGCTCGTGGTGCACGTATGATAATTCTATTCTTACTTACTTTCAAGAGTAGAAGTTTGAATCACAGAATTTAATTATGAACCTTTATACAAATTACAAATGGTCGAAAAAATAATTTAATAATAAATAATAAGAGATTATAGGAGAATTTTTGATTATTGGATAAGAAATTGGATTGATTCACATCAAGGTTTATCGAAATCGATAACTATAATTATTTTATCTCTTGCCAGTGATCGCAGTATAAATATTTTTAATTCTTTAGATAGTCCGTTTCATATGGATGTTGAAAGTAAAACGTATAATAGCACGTCTAGTCTACATTTTGTATTAAAATATTTATACCACATCACAACCTTTCTTTAAGATAGTATCCCATTTATATGATCCGATTCTCATTTCTTAGCCGTGTTCAATTACTGCAAAACAATTATTTCAATGAAAGGTTTTTTATAAAAGAAAAAAAAAATGGATGGTGAATAGATCAGGATAGTGTAAGTTTGAGGTAGTATAAGTTGTTATTCCTTATGATTTGTAAAACACATATTTATTTTTTAAATGACAAATAATTACAGATTCTTAAGCCAACCACATTATGATAATGGATTAATAATATGGATAAATAAATATGCAAAAATAAAATAGCAAACAATATGAACCATTATTTTCTGCATACAAGTTTTATTTTTATCTCTAATGATTACATGACTGTTTATACCTTTAAAGTGATAAAAGGATAAAACCCAGCATTAATCACGTCAAAGCAGCAGTCTGAAATCTTTTATTTATAGGATCTATTATCGAACCCGTGGTAGATAGAAAACAATAAACAATATAACACCAATAAAAATAATGAATTTAATAGGAGGGATGTAAAATAATTAGGCCTAAAAGGCTGCCATCATCAGAGACATTTTGTAATAATGCGCCCAGGCAAATACTGCAATATAATGAACAAACACCTTGTATCTTTTCATAAATAACTGATTAACCTTCCATATTTAAGAATCGTAAGTGATTCGTTAAAAAATGGTTTCGAGAGGGAGATAATTTAATTTTAATGTGGAAAAATGTATATAATCAACGAAAGAATTGTTAATAACAAAAAGAAATCTATAAAATAGTAATGCGATTTCTTTATTAAAAAAATGTTAATATAAAAACATTGTGTCACTACTGAATTATCACAGGAAATTCCTGTATCGTTCAGCGTATCGAACAGTCATTAAATTTCAATTAATAAATAACAAATATTACGAGTTCCATGCATAAGCAGTAATTTCTTAAGGAGAATTTTGGAAAATCTGCGACCAGTTTTTAGCATGATTAATATAAAAATAGTTTTGTTAATTTATCACATTCCGGTTAAATTATGTTTAGGATTTTTTTGTTTTTTCTAAGAAGTTTTTATCATGAACTAGTCGGATAAATGCAGTGCATAAAACTTGAATTTTAAAAATGCTATAAACAATAATTCAAGCCAGCAATGTATACCAATTTCAGCTTGAGCATAAGTATTCAATTCGAATAAATAGGATTTATAACCTCTATAAAGCCTTAATTGAGTATAATGACTGTTCCATAAAGGGATAAAATAATACAGTCATTATATCTCAGTTATTTACATTTGCCACGTTTGGAGACTTTATTAAGGTATTGGCAATATTAAATAAGTGTTGTTTATAAGATACAATAATAGAATAAGATATCACTAAAAATTTATTTACTTATCTCCATGAATTTTGTATCATTTTTTTTTTCATCGATACAAAATAAAGATTTCATTATTGAAATTGTATATTAGAAAAATTTCGACAGATAATATGTGTAATTGTATAATATTCGTCGCGGCGGTATACCAATAAAAATAATTTTTTATTGAACCATAATGTAGCCATTTTAAAGGAATTTAGGTTTCCTAGCATAAATACTAATTAGCAATATGAATACAAATATAATAAACAATCTACCTCAATTTTTATATAATTAAAAGAAAATTTCAAAGCACATTGAATGTCAAAAAATTACAATGGAAAAAAGTTAATAATAATAAATTATACTTTTTCAAAATATTTCTTCTACTGTATTTTTATTGTACTAACTAGAGGATATTTAACCCTCTCATAATAAGGTAGAAGATCTTCATTTATCTCATAATGTTTTCCTCTAACTTATTTTAGTTAGGTTTTTACTATAAAAAAGGATTCAGGGAGTAACTGTTGCACACTTTATCACTATATGTAATATGTGTTTGTTTATCAATCTATGTTTATGTTTTTTGTTTTTAAAAATCACAAATGCATGGTTTTTTTGGCTAGATTTTTATTATAAATTTTCTAATTTAAACATATGCCCAATTCCAGTTTTTTTTATTACAAAATAATACTAAGAAACTTTCAATAGACTTTGCAACTGATTTTAAATTAGGAAACCATTGATTAAATTTTACGTGTTAAATTCCTATCTTGTCTTTAAAAGTTAATCTCTTTCATTGACCATACCGATATCCGCATTTGACATGAGGATGTCATTATGTCTGCACGCTAAAATAAAGTATTAAGTTTAGACCTTGTTCCACACTTCAGTTTCAATTTGTCAAAACAAGTTTGACAAGCGGTAGGAAGATTATTTACCGTCGAAATGACAAGCAAACACAAAATATTCGCATTACAAGCTCATAAATAATTATATTATATTTAGGTCATTGTAATATGTCGATAAAAAGGGGGGAAAATACTATATCATTACTGTGTTTATGTTAACTGATAGCATACCATCGACGGATTCCGAGAGTTAAATAACAACTTTAAATCAATACGGTTATCCACCTATAACTTCTAAAAAATTATTACTTAGTTTTAACATAGAGCGTATAGTTTCACGAATATATAGGGATAATTCCATTACCGTAAATATTGCGAGACAACCTAGAGTCTTGGAACGGCGGACGTAGGATGGGTGTTGCAAGACTGGAATTGAATAATAATAAAAATTTATAAATAATTTGAAAAAAAAAATACTCCATATTATTCTAAATAAGAATAGGTGCAGAATCTAAACAAAATATTTAGGGTTGATAGTGTTGATACATTATAGGCGATTTTTCATTTTATAATTTCCAAATCGTCATAAACCTTTTAAACACAATACTTGTTACTTTGGCTGTAAACGAGAAAAGTAATTTCAATATAACTAATGGAAAATTACTTGATAAGTACTCAGGGTTAATCTGCAAAATTAGAAATTTGGGTTTTTAAGAATTGGGAGTAGAACCTAGGTAACATTTAGGATTTTTGGTGAGGAATTGTTGCAAGATCAAGAATCAAAGATGATCGAAATAAAAATTGGATAATTACCCGATAGTTTACACTTAGATCTTAATTAATTAAAATAACGGTTTTTCATAATAACAGTTTAGTATTTTTTTATTATGATTGTGATTAAATATTTATAAAAGATATTTATCCCCTGTCAACGTTCCGACCGTGATTGTAGGTCATCATCATAAGGGCTAAAAAGAAACGAACAAAAGCGTTATACGTATTCATAGGAGTGAAGAAGTCATATAAAGAATCTGAGATAAGAATGGATGTATTACACATCGAATTTGAAAAATAAATATAGAAGCTTGTGTAATATAATGACAAAATAATCTAGTATGAAGCAATGATGACAAAATATCAACTCATGATGAAATATTGAATTATAGCAATAAAACAAGTGTTAAAAATATGAATATATGAAGGGGGGGGGTCCAACAAATATTTTTATGGGTCGATTTGATAGGTAGAAAAAAACCCATGAATACGAATTGTAAAAACAGCAAGCAAAACTAATATGAACTATATTGAATTCCTATAAATAAACACTACTAACTAGTAAATTTATTCCAATAATCTTTTTTTTTTCGAAATCCCAGGGGGGATCTATCCCACTAGAGAGGTCATGACCCCTCCCCAAATATTTTAGGTATTTATATGTTTTTGAGTTTTTAAAGGAATAATGCAATTAATAAAGCAATTACACAGCTGCTAAACCATAAACGTAACACTTCAGATCGCAGTCCTTCTTGCTGCAAGAAACTAATCCATTAATTAAATTTGAAAACAAAAGTGATGTCAGGCGAAAGGCAACACGTGAGTGTGGCCTTGACATCCACAAATTTTGTGCTAACTTTGCCCCTGATATACATATTATAAATGATTCTGGTATGAGCATAAATTGATTACTACACATACAATAAAAATGTAAAAATAATTAAGAGGGTCTTAATTATTTTTCCATATCTTTCTTGATAAATGTAATATTGCACTATTTTTTTGTAAACCTGTAGTTGACATAAATTTCGTTATTACTATTCATCGATTATTATTTTTCGGGTAAAATTTCTTGAATCTGGTGTATTTTAATGATTATAACTGGGCAAGGGTGTTCTTCATATGTAATCGTATTACATTTGTACAATAAATTAATGTGTCAAATCTGAAGACCTTTTAATAAAGTTGGATATTCTTTTTGCATTTTTTTCATTTTTTTAGTGGCCAAATGCATTAATTTTCGTATTTACTATATAGGGAATTAGAGTTGTTAACGACAGTGCTTCCTTCTTACTTTCAGTCAATCAAATTAATCCTTCAATGCCAGATCCCACCCAACCCATCGACCTTTATACTCCCTCACAGAGAATCGCTTCCTTGGCCGAACCCTTTGTTATGAGTACTTGTTTTTACTTTTTTTCTTTTCTTTTTGGAACTCCTTAACCATTTACATAAATGGTAATACATCCGTAAACCTTGTACCTTCAATCAAAAATCATTTATTAAACTTTTCTAATCACACCCTACAGATGGATTGTAAATACCTATTGCTTCAATTCATAGCTTGCTTGTTGTAATAATCCAAATTGATCATAATATCACGTTCTTCGTATTTATCTAGTGAAGAACTGAGGTGGAAGAAAAGAAGAAGCTGAATTTAGGGGCTGTCAAATTTTATTTTTAGATTTAAAAAAAAAATATCCTTCAAATTTTTCACTAACAACCATGGCGCTACGTGTCTTTGTTCCACCTGACTTCCATAATAATATAGTTGCTACTGCTCTAAAGTTCCGGATACAAGTCAATTGTATTGCCGAAAATACTTTTTAACAATAACGAATGACCTTTTTTTATTGAAGAGGGGGGGATAGCCAAAGAATTGAAATAATCAAATTGAAGTGAAAAAATTAAGCCAACTTCTCCCCGAGAAATATTTTTCTAGTTTTGACATCGGTTCGGTCGTATGCATTGCTGTCACGATTTTTTTTTTACTTGAATGAATTTACGCATATATTTACTTGGTTATAATGTAAATAAAACACCTACATTACCGATAATATTGCCACAGATATTTCTCCGTTCATAATAAAAAGAAACATCCTTGTGTTGAAAAAGAAACACATACCAACAAATAAAAAGCATTAGAATTAGAAAGAAAAAATTAGTTCTACTTTTGCGCCGGTTAACAGAAACTGACGAAAAAAACGATTGGCAGTCAATCGAAGTTTTACTGTGACAGACATTTTTAATTTTTTCTTAAAAAAATATAAATATGTGCATATAAATTAATTAAAAAAATAATCAAACATACTAAAAATTTTCAATACTATCTGATTCATTGAATTAATTTCAAACATTAAATAAAAATCAGTTTTATAAATCTACAGGTATATTTATACAAAGGTTGTACTCCGAAATTCAATAATTTTTAAACGATTTAAGAAAAAAAAAACATCGTCATAATACTTTAGTCCTCTTTTATCGCTTACGCAATCTGAGATAAATAAAATAAAGTTTATATATATATATATATATATATATATATATATATATATATATATATATATAATAAGAAATATTAATTTAATAAAATAGAAAATATATAAAATACTGTAGACCCTTGCTAAAAAGCTAGCCAAGGAGAAATTAAACTGCCCGTTTAACCCATTATGTCCCAGATATGTATGTTCTTTACGCATCACTAATATTAAAATTTGTTTGAGTAAATTACTGAAAATACTAATGATATTTATGTTTATCAAGTCCCTAAATTATTTTTTATTTAATGTAAAAAATAGTTTTTTTGGGGGAACTTGAATACTTCAGATAAACCTACCTGCACAGCTCAGAATGTAAAATTAAAAAAAAATCAGACTAAATTAATCGTGTTTCAAGAGTATCATTAAAAATAAATTTTTAACAATTTTCAAAATGTTCTGTATGCCTAAAGTAAAGTGATGTAATAATAGTATTTTTTTTTAAATTGGGGTTGATTTATTTTTTTCACTTTCTACACGTTAATGTCACATATGTACGTTTCCTGAAAATATGGTTTCCATATATATATATATATATATATATATATATATATACATATATATATATATATATATATATATATATGTGTGTGTGTGTGTGTGTGTGTGTGTGTGTGTGTGTTAATATATTTTTAACATATAATAACTTGGAAATAGAAAGAACCACTAAATATCCATATTATCACTGTATGAAATAATTTATTTGAAGAGCAACTACACGTAAATTTTTACAATAAAAAAATATCTTTTGGTATAATACTAATGTCATCTTGCTGCACAAAATAGTTTTTTTCATATTATTGTTTTGCAAAAATATAAACTACTATTAATTAATTATTAACATTAATATATCGTTACTGGATTGGTAAAAAATTCCATTAGCTTAAGATTTATTGTTAATGGAGTTAAAGTCCAACAGAGAGATTATCAAAAAGTTTTTAGCCAAATTCGGATTTTCTAAATGAAAAATTATTTAGTTCCTGCATGGTTTCATTAATCAGAAGTGTCACCAAACCACTTTATAATAAAAATTTTGGAAGAAAAATGGAAGAATATATAACCTTATTCCTACATAAAAGATACAAAACATAACCACTTTACGATGAGAGTCCACCAAGTAAAAGTAAATCGGACCGTCAATACTTCGCTCAAGTCGCGCTTTTTCGAGGTTCTGATAGTAGCAATTAATTCATATTTTTATATATGATCCATGAGCAAACAATTCGTCATTTGCAGAATTCTACAGCACTATGAGCTATGGTAAGGACTATAAAACCAAGCAAGAATATTATTCTTCATTGGAATTAGAAGTTAACCATTAAAAGAGAGGCACCAAATGATAAATTAATTGCTTTAATTTCATTATTAAACACTCATAAAAATGAATGAATTTCTTCAAATCTGACAGATTAGCCGCTATCTTAGACCTACAGCTATTTGGATTTGAAACTTAGTTATTATAATATTTAATTATTCTTTATAATTTTGTCTTGGAATAAAAAAAATCTGGTGCGTGCGCGCAACACACAACTTTCACTTACCAACTTACTTAGATTAGAAATTAATGCGGTTTGTTAATATCCACGTCTCAAAGTTACACATTTTTCCACATTCATTTCTTTTTTTTGTTTTCATTTGCTCTATAAAAAAACACTAATTTCTTTTATTATTAAATAAAAGTTTTTACTTGTGATAATTCGGCAATGCAAGCATAATACTCCAAGTCGTCTGATTTTATAATTCTCTATGTACTTGTTGAAAATTTCATTTAGTTACCATGAAACAAATAATTTCCATTAAATGAACAGAACGGCTTTAAATATGAACAATGGTCTGTCATTAAAGTACTACGCATGCGTGGGCTCAACGTGTTTTATGAGTTGACCGAACATTCATCTTTTTTTCTCCCCTATATGTTTACTTGATTTTTATAATATCTCATAATTAGCCATTTCTTATTTATAGGCGTAACGAGAGACAGTTAATTTCTCCATATAAATAAAAACAAAGGTACTTTATAGGAAACAAAAAAGCAAACAAACAAAAAAGGTCCCTACCCCATTAAAGCCCCCTCAAAACATTTTAATAATGATAAAGCTTACCTGATATTAAAGAACACCTAATTTTCATTAAGTATGACGAATTTGAAGAAAATCGTTAAAGCCATTTTTGAGATAATCGAAAAAAAGGTAAAAATTGAAAAAAAAGTTATGAAATAAAGTGCCCCCTTCGTAAGACCAATTTTGATGAAATCTTGGCTATCACATCTTTGGCATATACATACATCAAATACCCAATTTGATTAAAATCGTTAAAGCCGTTTTTGAATAAATAAAAAAACACGTGAAAATTATACAAAATGTATTAAGTAAAGTCCCCCCTCCGGTTCATCAGTTTTGATGAAATTTTTACAGTCATATTTCGGGCATATTACTACATCAAATACTCAGTTTAATCAAAATCATTTGAGCCTTTTTTGAGAAAATCGAAAGAAACGTAAAAAGTTATTAAATAAAGTACCCTAAGTACCCTACCTTTGAGCAATTTTGATGAAATTTTTGCTGTCACGTCGCGTGCATATACATACACTAAATACCCAATTTCAAGTTCGCAAGGTTTATAGTTTTTGACCTAGTCTGTTCACACACACACACACACAGACCATTTCGCGGGACTTGGTTATTTGGACTCAGTGGACCCCAAAAAGTGTATTTCACGATTTTTTTTATTTTCACGATCGCAATACTTCACCTTACTATGTATTTCATATAAAGGTAAGTGAAGGAAAAAAAAAAAATTAAAAGCTCTTGAATTGAAGATATCTGTCATCAATTAACGACACCGCTATATTTCATTATAAATACTGGAAGAAAAGCCGCCCTTATAATATATAATTCATATAGAATAATTTCGGGGGGGGGGGGGGGGGAGGAGTATCGGTCGCTAAAAATATACGTGTAATTAGCTTTAAAAAAATATAATTCATCAACAAAAGGAATGGGAACTTTATTGTATTCATATAATATATATCTCTATTAATATATTATATATTAATATGTATAATATTAATTATTAATTATTAATTAATTATTTATATTAATAGATACTTAAATTTACTCCTTTTTGTAAAAGAAATTTGGGAGGGGTGTCCTTTATGTATCTTTACTGTTGAATAAAATGTACTTTTTGAAAATTCTGAGATTCAGTCAATTAATATATACTGAAATTTGAGAAACGTACTAGAAAGCTTATAGTTGAAATTTTGCCAAATTGTAGTTTTTAGTAAATTTTTTTCTACTTAATGAGGTGAAGAATAATATTCAAAATTTGAATTACAAATCGGACACTACTTATCTCTTAATTATGTATGATACATCTATTAAAAAGAATAGAAAAAATCATTAAAATTGTTCATCGTTTTAGGTGTTTACAATAATTATTACGTTAAAAATTAACTGTGTGTGTAAAATGTTTTTTTCAATTTAGGGCCTGAATATGAATCGTTGTTGTTAACAATATTATATATATATATATATATATATATATATATATATATATATATAAAATTCTATTCTTTAAATATTACTGCTATTTATGTTTTAAATTCATTTTTTTCCTCAAATATAGATTTTATAAATGGATGCGACGAATAAAAATATTAATCTTTAAAATACGTACATAAATGATAATCATATACATACAATAAAATAAAAGTAAAATCGTTAAATTAAAATGTTTTTAATTACCGCTTGCACTAGGAGCGGGAAGCGACGAAGACCGGTTAGAAACCGAGTTGCGACTGAGAGTTTTCTGTACCCCTCCCTAAAGGGTTGAACCGTCCCCCTCCCTCCCTCAAATCAGACCACTTTACATTCTACTAGCTATAACATATCATTAAATTATTGCCACTAAACTTTATTGGCAGTCAAATCGAGTTTGAAATATACATAGAAAAACAAACTGTCGAAATATATAAACAGGCACATTCTCCGCAAAGCCTTATAAAGTGGGTACCGTTCGTTTGTAATGAGAGACCAACCATCAAAGATAAAAGGAAAAATATTTAAGGTCTCATTGTATAAAATATTCCAATTTTGTTTTCTTCCACGTATTTAAAGTGAACAAGCAAAAAAAAAAAAAATTTAAATCCAGTTTTATATGTAAACGTAATAACTAATTCTTGGGGTGGGGGAGGGGAATGAGGCATTCATTTTTATAAAAATACCAATAGTTATGAAATATCGTACATGTTATGGTATTTACGATCAAATGAATTAAGTTACTTTATTTATTTATTTTAAATATGAAAGCAAGAATCACTTTTTTTTATTCGCCCAAGATCTTTAATTTTTCTGTTGATAACAAAAAAAAAAAAATATTCATGCTGTTATATCCTAATTTTGAACCCGAATAATTTTTTAAGATATTTAGACGTTTTAAGACCCCTTTAGTCCAATTTTCCTTGTTGCGCAAAATGATCTGTATGTATATGAAGAGCTGCTCGAATATTTTTTTTCGAACAGCAATTAATAGGTAACTAGTTGTTTAAACAATCTAAAAGAAACTTATCATGTACTATTGATTAATTCACTCACACTTAAACTAACTGCCCCCTTTTAATTTATAAATAACTGGCCCTACCCTTGTTTAATTCATCTATCGACATATAGCCAAACCCTAAACTGTCAAAAATCTAATAAACGCCTTTTTTTTTTCTTTCTTTTTTTTCAGTTTACGGCGAATTTGATCCCGAAGGACTAACTTTACAATCTAAAAAAACCTACATTAAAGTATCTTTAAAATAGGCCAAATAATACCAAATTTGATACAATTAGTATCCAAAATTTATTCTATAGACTCCTAGATTCTTTATATGCCGCAGCGCTCGATTATTACGTTCTTCCACTTTTATTTTTAGCAGGATGATAAACCGAATTGTGTTTATATGAATGGATAGGACCGGAAAGGAGTTATATTCTCGAAACGTTCCAAAGAGTTTAAGACAGTAAAATAAAAAATCTGTTGCGTGCGCGCAACATACAATTTCACTTATCAACTTACTTAGATTAGAAATTAATGTGTTTTGTTAATTGCCACTTCTCAAAGTTTTACCTTTTTCCACATTCATTTCTTAGTTTTGTTTTCATTTGCTCAAAAAAAAAAAACACTAATTTATTTTATTATTAAATAAAAGTTTTTACTTGTGATAATTCGGCAATGCAAGCATAATACTCCAAGTCTTCTGATTTTATAATTCTCTATGTACTAGTTGAATATTTCATTTAGTTCCGATGAAACAAATAATTTTCATTAAATGAACAGACATCTTCAATTATAATGCATTGGTTTGTCATTAAAGGCGTACGGCGCATGCCTGAGCTCAAGGTGTTTTCTGAGTTGACGGCATATTTTTCTTTTTTTCTCCTGTATTTTTTACTTGATTTTTTTCATATATCATGCTTAGCCATTTCTTATTTTTAAGCGTGGTGAGAGACAGTTAATTTCCCAATATACACTAAAAGAAAGGTACTTTATAGGAAAACAAAAAAGGCCCCTTCCCCATTTAAGCCCCCTCCGAAAATTTTAATACTGATAAAAGTTACCTGATATTATTAAACACCTAATTTTCATTAAACAAGACGAATTTGATCAAAATCATTAAAACCGTTTTTGAGATAATCTAAAAATTGGTAAAAAAGTTATAAAATAAAGTGCCCCCTCCGTTTGACCAATTTTGATGAAATGTTGGTTGTCACATCTTTGGCATATACATACGTCAAATACCCAGTTTGATCAAAATCTTTAAAGCCGTTTTTGAGTAAATAAAAAAACTCATGAAAATGATACAAAATTTATTAAGTAAAGTCCCCCCTCCGGTTGATCAATTTTGATGAAATTTTTACAGTCATATCTCGGGCATATTAATACATCAAATACTTAGTTTAATCAAAATCGTTAGAGCCGTTTTTGAGAAAGTCGAAAAAAACGTAAAAATTTATTAAATAAAGTACCCCCACCCTTTGACTAATTTTGATGAAATTTTTGCTGTCACATCGCGAGCATATACATACACTAAATACCCAATTTCAGGTTCGCACGGTTAGTATTTTTTGAGCTAATGTGTTCACACACAGACACACAGACCATTTCGCAGGAATTGGTTATTTCGACTCAGGGGACCGCGTATATTTCCGTATAAAACGTTTATTTCCGTTGAAAACCGGAAGTCGAAATTTTTCACGATCGCAATACTTCCAGTTACTTTATATTTCATAAATAAAGTGGTAAGTGAAAGTAAAAATGTAAGTTTATCCTGTGGGTCTCCTCTTGAGCATGATACCTCTTCAGCATAAATGTACAGGAATATGGAAGAGAGGCAATACCCGAAAAAATAGCCTGCAGGTGAAATTCCCGTAGAAAAACAAGATATTGTTAATAATATTTTCCCGTGCATTAATAAAATGAGGTCGTAAAAGAACAAGTGGTGGATCTCCAGAATATTACATACATAACATTTAGATATATACCAGGTGCACCCATTATTTTTTTTTGGAAGTAAATAAATGTATTTCAGTGAAACTTACCCAAAACCTTATTACATATAGTAGCGTTTTTACTTTCACTTACCTATATATGAAATATATAGTAAGTGGAAGTATTGCGATCGTGAAAAATTTCGACTTCCGGTTTTCAACGGAAATACACGTTTTGGGGTCCCCTGAGTCGAAATAACCAAGTCCCGCGAAATGGTCTGTGTGTGTGTGTGTGTGTGTGTGTGTGTGTGTGTGTGTGTGTTTGTGTGTGTGTGTGTGTGTGTGTTTGTGTGTGTGTGTGTGTGTGTGTGTGTGTGTGTGTGTGTTTGTGTGTGTGTGTGTGTTGTGTGTGTGTGTGTGTGTGTGTGTGTGTGTGTGTGTGTGTGTGTGTGTGTGTGTGTGTGTGTGTGTGTGTGTGTGTGTGTGTGTGTGTGTGTGTGTGTGTGTGTGTTTGTGTGTGTGTTTGTGTGTGCGTGTGTGTGTGAACAGACTAGCTCAAAAACTATAAAGCGTGCGAACCTGAAATTGGGTATTTAGTGTATGTATATGCCAAAAATGTGATAGCCAACATTTCATCAAAATTGGTCAAACGGAGTGGGAACTTTATTTAATAACTTTTGTATCATTTTCACGTGTTTTATTTATTTACTCAAAAACGGTTTTAACGATTTTGATCAAACTGGGTATTTGATGGGTATTTACTCATAATCGGCTTTAACGATTTATATCAAACTGCGTATTTGATGTATGTATATACCCGAGATATGACTGTAAAAATTTCATCAAAATTGATTAACCGGAGGGGGGACTTTACTTAATAACTTTTGTATCATTTTCACGTGTTTTATTTATTTACTCAAAAACGGTTTTAACGATTTTGATCAAACTGGGTATTTGATGTATGTATATGCCAATGATGCGATAGCCAACATTACATCAAAATTGATCAACCGGAGGGGGGACTTTACTTAATAAATTTTGTATCATTTTCACGTGTTTTTTTTATTTATTCAAAAAATGCTTTAACGATTTTGATTAAACTGGGTATTTGACGTATGTATATGCCAAAAATGAGATAGCCCGCATTTCATCAAAATTCGTCAAACGGAGGGGGCACTTTATTTCTTAACTTTTTTTGCAATTTTTACCGTTTTTTCGATTTTCTCAAAAACGGCTTTAACGATTTTCATTAAATTCGTCATGTTTTATGAAAATTAGGTGTTCTTTAATATCAGGTAAGCTTTATCATTATTAAATTGTTCTGAGGGGGCATTTTTTAGGGGTGGGGGCCTTTTTTGTTTGTTTGTTTCCTATAAAGTACCTTTGTTTTTGTTTATATGGAGAAACTAACTGTCTCTCGTTACGCCTGAAAATAAAAAATAACTAAATATGAGATATGATTAAAAATAAAAAAAAACATATAGAGGAGAAATAAAGAAAAATATTCAGTCAACTCATAAAGCTCGTTGAGCCCACGCATGCGGAGTACGCCTTTAATGACAGACCATTGTTCATAATTAAAGCCGTTCTGTTCATTTCAGAAGTGGCAATTAACAAAACGCATTAATTTCTAATCTAAGTAAGTTGGTAAGTGAAAGTTGTGTGTTGCGAGCACGCACCAGATTGTTTTAAGTTACTGTCGCTTAAGAAAGGATTATAAATCTTGCTGACATTTTTAAAATTATATATATAAAGATAATTACACTCCTACTACTGAACAGGGAGGAAAATTGTGTATTCCATTGAGATTCATTTTTTCTATCGGTGATATGAATGGATATGGCGGTAGAAAAAAAACCTGTAACTCTCTTAACCATTGTCCTATTTCCGAGATTTCTTTTTCATTTTGTAGCGTCGAAAAAAAAATAATAGACAAAAAACAAAATAAAATTTCTGTCTATTCTTCATTACATTTTTTCCATTGGATATATTAGCATAGAGCCTAAAAATGTTTGTTATTTGGCTAAACAGCAAAGATCTGTAAAAGTTTCAGATTTATCCATCAGCTTCTATTCTAGTTTTGTGGAAACAAACGAACGGTCCTTGATTTTTGTAGATAAGATTTATCACTAAAGTTCATTTACCAAACCTTCACTCAATAGACCAGAAGCCAATTTGACATACACCACTATTATTCTAACCCCCTAAATTGATACATATTAAAATGGGTCAATAGAGACGTTAGAAGAAAAAAAACCTACAATAGAAACAACTCAACTTCCGGATCTGATCGTTATGGTTGCTAAACTTTTTTTTTTAGTTGACTTCTAGATCTTCCGCCGCCCGATCCACATCTCTTTGTTCGGGTTTTGAGCTCCCACGTCGTCTCTTGCTAATTAACGGCACATTCATTGTTAACCCACTCGTCTTCAAATTATGGTATATTGATCGACTAATGTTATTAAACAGTTATTTTGAGTCCGTCTCCACCACGCGTTCGTTATTGTTTGATCTCAGAATAAATATTAACAATTGTTAACAATTAATAATTGTTTACACTCCTGGACGATTTCTTTTAAGCAGATATTTTTTGGGTGAATTTTTCGGTTCGCAATCATATATTAAATTATATTTAGTTCAACCTTAATTTAATGCTTGGCTGATTTGCTCTGTTTCACGTATCAGAGTCTTAATGAATCTCTGAGTGTCCTCTTTATTGCTAAAGAGCATAGCTATATCTTACCTTGTACAAACCAAGCGAGGGCCTCCCAATTTTCATATGATGTTTTCCTATAACTTTCTTCAGCAGCAGAGATTCCATCTAATTACGGGGAACCAGTGCGAACTTCGAATATATTCATATATATTTTCCTTGTATTAAGACTCATTTTTGTGGTAGTTCTTCAATCTCACGAATTTTTCGAGAACTCCTAGTTCAGTCATTATCTTCCATAGACTTTTTCTATCGACAGAATCACAGATGAGTAAGGTCGGTAGAAATGGGTACGGTTGGGTGACGATATTTCAAGGATAGGAACTTTGCAATGACTATCTTCTTTTTTTGAAGTGTTTTTACACACAGTAAATGAATTTTAATCCCACCATAATGACATGCATATGTACAAAAAGTCATTCCCGTTGGCCACGCATGTTGGAATATAAAAAACTAGTCATGTCTATATACAGATTGCATATATATACTAGTTTACACGTTAGATGCAATATATACTGAATAGTTTCTGAAACATACACCAATAGGTACTAAAAACTAAAGAAAATATACATTAAACATTTATGTAACAAAAAAATCAACATAAAATAAAATGATTTGCTTACTGGAGACCGCGATTTTTTTATGAATATTTACCAACATTATGCTTAAGCCTTCCTTATATATATTTGTTTTTTTCGATGATAAAATATTCATAGGTTTTGAAGGATTTTTTACTTTCACTTACCTATATATGAAATATATAGTAAGTGGAAATATTGCGATCGTGAAAAATTTCGACTTCCCGTTTTCAACGGAAATACACGTTTTGGGGTCCCCTGAGTCCAAATGACCAAGTCCCGCGAAATGGTCTGTGTGTGTGTGTGTGAACAGACTAGCTCAAAAACTATTATGTATTAATATGCCTGAGATATGACTGTGAAAATTTCATCAAAATTGATTAACCGGAGGGGGGACTTTACTTAATAACTTTTGTATCATTTTCACGTGTTCTTTTTATTTACTCAAAATCGGCTTTAACGATTTTGATCAAACTGGGTATTTGATATATGTATATGCCAAAGATGTGATAGCCAACATTTCATAAAAATTGATCAACCGGAGGGGGGACTTTACTTAATAAATTTTGTATAATTTTCACGTGTTTTTTTAATTACTCAAAAACGGCTTTAACGATTTTGATTAAACTGGGTATTTGACGTATGTATAAGCCAAAAATGAGATAGCCCGCATTTCATCAAAATTCGTCAAACGGAGGGGGCACTTTATTTCTTAACTTTTTTTTAATTTTTACCGTTTTTTCGATTTTCATTAAATTCGTCATGTTTTATGAAAATTAGGTGTTCTTTAATATCAGGTAAGCTTTATCATTAATAAAATGATCGGGGGGGGGGGGGGCTTAAATGGGGTAGGGGCTTTTTTGTTTGTTTGTTTTTATTTCCTTTGAAGTATCTTTGTTTTTGTTTATATGGAGAAATTAACTGTCTCTCATTACGCCTAAAAATAAGAAATGGCTAAATATGAGATATTATAAAAACCAAGTAAACATATAGAGGAGAAAAAAAGAAAAATATTCAGTCAACTCATAAACAAAGTTGAGCCCACGCATGCGTAGTCCGCCTTTAATGACAGATCATTGTTCCTAATTAAAGCCTTTCTGTTCATTTAATGGAAATTATTGGTGTCATGGTAACTAAATGAAATTTTCAATTTAAAGATAATTTCAATAATTCAATTTAGAGAATTATAAAATCAGTAGACTGGGAGTATTATGCTTGCATTGCCGAATCTCAAGTAAAAACTTTTATTTAATAATAAAAGAAAATAGTGTTTTTTATAGAGCAAATGGAAACAAAAATAAGAAATGAATGTGGAAAAATGTGTAACTGAGTGAGAAGTGGCATTAACACAAAGCATTAATTTCTAATCTAAGTTGGTAAGTGAAAGTTGTGTGTTGCACGCACGCACCAGATTTTTTTATTATCTATTTTTCCTATTTGGTATAAAAGTGATTTCGATAACATAAAACTTTAAAGTCAATCGATTATTTCCTAGGTTGTACGAAAGGTATTGATGATAAGGTATTGCAAATAAAAAAGGATCAAATAATAGTGAAATTTTTGGACTCAGTAAGGAAAATTGGTTATCTTTCTTTCGTATAAAAGTAGTGCTTAAAGTTTTGTTGTAATACTGTAAAAAAAAACTGGCTTATTTTGAAAAAAAAAAAAAATTAAACCTACTTTAACTAATTCAAAATGTTAATTCCTGTTTTTTATTGTTTTGTTTTTTTGCAGTTTTTTTTCTGCTTTCAAAAATAGTGCTTTTTTTTTTTTTTTTTTTTCGTTCACACACTTTTAAGAAACTTTCGTTGAAATGAGTGACTTACTGAAACAAAAAGTTCCAAAAATAAAAATATTTAAAAAATCAACATTACAAAGCTAACTCGAAATGTTATGTACCTATTATAAAAAATTTAAAAAATCCGAGAATATTTAAAAAAATATAAAAATTATATAAAAATAACGGTACTATTTTCCCTATGTTACCTCTGGGCAAAGACAATAAGCGCCGTTTAGTTTGGCCTCGGTGTCCACTGGAAAAGGACTCGTTTGGGGGTTTGTTTATCTCTGAAGAGCGGGCGCTGGGATCTAATAAAGCTAATCAAGGCCCTTTTTAACTGAAAAGAAATAGATGAAAGCCCCTCAAATCAGGGTAACAGAACCTCCTGAAATAGGTAACACCTAGAAGCAACATTGAGAAATCGTTACCATATAATATTTAAGAAATATTAAAAATATTTTTAATTTTATAATATTGTGCATCTATTCTAAAAATCGCACTCAATAAAATTTTAAATATCACTTACATCTTTAAGTTCTGTCAATTACTTTTTCTGTAAATATTGTATCTTATTTGCTTTACGACAATTCGTCGGAACCACAGTGCAGAGGCACATCCTCTTCTTTGTGTTGGTTAAATATAATTTATTGAACTAATAGTCTTGTTTTGAATGCCATGTCACCATCTGAAAACAAAATTGCTGTAATATATATATATAATACATAACTATAATTCTCTTGTTTGAATATTACGGCTATTTATGTTTTAAATTCTTTTTCCCCCTCAAATATAGATTTTATTCACGATCTAAAAAAATTGCTGTATATATATTATATATAAAGACAGTTAAAAAAATATTCAAACTTAAATTCTAGTTTGCCCATAATTGAATTGTGCTGTTGACTGACAAGGGGAGGGCACAGCTATGGGGTCGTCGATCGGGCCCATTTTTTTTCTGGTGATTCTACATCGAAAAATAGTCGACACGTGTCCGAGCGTCCCGTCCAATGGGCCTTAGGTGCTGAGAAATAAAATAAAATACCTTGAAAATCCTTTATTTTTTATCTTGAGTTTGGAAAAAGATATCGCCATGATTCTTTCACTAATTCATTTATTTTAGAGAGTAGATTAAAGGAAAAATACAATCGTTGAAGAATTATTCATATTTCTTCAATTTAATTTAAAAAAAGCTTCAAGTTTTCAAGTAAACTAGCTTTATAAATTTTTTCACATAAAAAACAATAGCAGAATCGAGTTCAGCATCTCAAGAAACCCTGATGTCTTAAATATCATCCAAAACAAAAAATAAATTTGTTTTTCCTGTCAGGAGCAGCTTAAAAATGTTTCAGCAAAATTGTATGTGTAGTTTCAAATTCTGCATCTCGTGTTGAGCTGATCCGATTTTTACATTCTTGAGATCGTTGCATAGAAGAAAGCTTCCTTTTTCTAACCATTTATATAACTATGGTATTATCTCGGGAAGCTCTTGTAAAAAATGGTCCTCAAAATAAAAATTAAATTCAAACTTTTCTTTATATTATGTTGATTTCTGAAAACGTAAAAATATTTCGAATAGGTAAAAATGTGTAACTCTAGAGCCTTTATTTACCCTATAAATTTGATGAGAATCGGTAGAATTTTCTCCGAAATATGGTCGGATTTTTGGATGTTTAACGAAATTGTAAGGGTCTAGCCTTAGCGAAACTTTTAATGCAATTTTTAATTTTTTTTTTTTTAATCTTCCCAAAATTTACTTGTAGGTTTTTTTGATTGTCCTCAAAACGAATTTGAAAACTGTTATGAAACAAATGAGCTGAGTAACAACCAAAAACAATACTAATAATTTAAAAAAAAATCCAAGAATGAATGAAAATAAAAAGTTAGTCGATCACTTTGAGAGAGAGGTTTGTAAGAGTTTTCAATAACAAATAACAATTAGGAATGATTCACATCTTATCAGTTTTAAAATCCCCCACCTACCCTCACCAGTAAGTAAACAAAGAGTATATGCGGACGAGTACAAAGCACGTTTTTCTATTTTAGTTCGCACTTGTTTCATTATACCACCTTCACATTGGAAGTATATCCATAAGAAAAAAGTACTACTTGTTGATGGCGAGGGGACGAGGGTATAGAAAAAACACATTGCATATAGATCATTGAGAAAAAGTAGTTTTAAATTTTAGTTCGTTTGAAGTTCAAAATCATTTTTTGTAAGGCGAACGTGAAACAATCGGGATGAACCCATTTTCTCCTAGCCGACCAAGAAATTTTTATTTTTTGTTTTGGATGATATTTAAGACATCAGGGTTTCTTGAGGTGCTAAACTCGATTCTGCTATTGTTTTTTATGTGAACAAATTTATAAAGCTAGTTTACTTGAAAACTTGAAGCTTTTTTAAAATTAAATTGAAGAAATATGAATAATTCTTTAACGATTGTATTTTTCCTTTAATCTAGTCTCTAAAATAAATGAATTAGTGAAAGAATCATGGCGATATCATTTTCCAAACTCAAGATAAAAAATAAAGGATTTTCAAGGTATTTTATTTTATTTCTCAGCACCTAAGGCCCATTGGACGGAACGCTCGGACACGTATCGACTATTTTTCGATGTAGAATCACCAGAAAAAAAATGGGCCCGAACGACGACCCCATAGCTGTGCCCTCCCCTTGTGAGATTTTTTTACAAAGTATGTGGTACGGCATTTTAATGAATGATTTGCGAAAATAACATTAACCGAAGTTTTGCTTCACCTAGTTAATTAATATCGTGATCACCTAGGAGAACCTGAAAGAATCGATTTCGATACTGCCAGTTACTATCAAAATCTAATTGCAAACCCGTATAACAGGCAGTAAAGAAATTTATTTTACAAAGTTTCTATCAACCATTCGAACGTTTAACTCCAAACGTAAATAGCCACCGCTATGCTGTTACTTCGATTAACTGAGTAATTAACTAAGTTAATTAATATTAACTGAGTGCATAGACCCCAATATTTTCTTATCACCTGTTCTTCAAATTAGTCTGCCGTATAAACAACGGTGTATAGTATTAAATTAGTAGTATCGCAGTTTTGTGAATTTTTACATTTAAGTTTTGAGAATAAAGGCGCGAGATGAGGAATTTCGTAATGAAAAGCATAAAAAACCTTTTATAATAATGGCCCATCGTGCCTTCTTTTTTTTTATAGACAGTACATACTTGAATTTCTATGTTAGATAAAGTCATATGACAAAATCATAACATATTTTGTTTTATTTACCCTAACCAATTACTAGCTTTCATTAACGTTGTATTTAAATTTAGTGTTTTCGCATCTTCTTTTGACATTACCCAATCATCAGCATGCCATTTATCATAACTCATTACCTAGCTTAAAATACATAGTAATGTGTTAAATAGAAAAGGGAAGGAAATTCGAATAATCCTTTGACTTAATATAAACCACCATTACCGAACCCATGTTTGAAAAAAACTTTCTGAAATCATCATTCCCATCAGATTTACTAACTTATTGGGTGTTCCCTATATATTGCTAATATTGCCCTATATATATATGTGTGTGTGTGTGTGTGTGTGTGTGTGTGTGTGTGTGTGTGTGTTTGTGTGTGTGTGTGTGTGTGTGTGTGTGTGTGTGTGTGTGTGTGTTTGTGTGTGGGTGTGTGTGTGTGTGTGTGTGTGTGTGTGTGTGTGTGTGTGTGTGTGTGTGTGTGTGTGTGTGTGTGTGGGTGTGTGTGTGTGTGGGTGTGTGTGTGTGTGGGTGTGTGTGTGTGTGTGTGTGTGTGTGGGTGTGTGTGTGTGTAAGTGTGTGTGTGTCCCCTATATATCCCTTCATATTGCTTCCGGGAGTCAATAAAAAGTACAATCTTTTTTTCAGTTCAAAGAAAGCTGACTATTGTATTTTTTATTGTTTCTATAATATTATCACTTAGGAAAATATTAGATCAATGGTTGAATGATTTCGCCCAAATACAACGATAATCTCCAATTGTTTCTTTGGTATATTCAGTAATATGCTGCTTGTATAGAACATGCTGCTGCAAGGATTGAGACTCCTCCAAGCGGGTTTACATTTTAAGTGTAACTCTTTTCAATTGATGATGCTGTGGTCTTCCCGATTGAAATTTAACCCTTTTCACTTTATATGTGTTAAATTTCACATTTCGAAAAAAATAGCACAGAGCAACTTAAAATCATTCAGAAATATTCTGATTCTGATGTATATATATTTTTTTCGTTAAGTAATTATAATTAATTTTAATATGTGATGGAAATGGTTGGGGGTGCGGTCAAATGAAAATTTCCATTTCCATCACATATTCTTCTATGATCAACAAATTACCTTCATTAATTAATCTTAATATTGGATTATATTCAAATGACCCGCTGAAATGTTCGGGCAGGCGCACTTGGAAGTAAATATTTTCGTCATTGGGGACCTACCAGCCATGATATTTGTATCAGGAGCTCATGATGCCACAAGAGGTTACCTCTGACACGCCCCTTTCGCGCGAAATCTGCCTGGTACGAATTTAAAATTTTGAATTTCATTTTACCCAACATTGCATAGTACTGAATAGAATGAGTAAGGAAGCTGATGAAGTACTTTTTTAGTCCTTTATTATTACCGTTCTTCATTTAATGAAATATTAATTTAATTCTTTCCTCCTATAATATTGAAATAAATGTTAACAAATGTTTATACACTCTTCTATTACACATTATACTATAAAATAAAATTAAACCACATTAACTATAATCACAAGATTTACTCATAAGTGCCAAGTATGAGTTTAAAAGAAATAAGTGTAATATTATCAATTGGTTTGCTATTTGTTTATATTATTTACTTTTTTATCGCTAAATACATACATAAAATGGTTTTATTTATGGATCTTAATGAATTCAACTATTTTAAAATTATATTCTTTTATTCTAATTATTTTTCTTGAATATTTATTAAAGCCTTTGCATATTCTTCATGTTGTTCTTGAATTCATGGTCATTCTAAAACAGATAATTCCTCCATACTGTAGAGTCAGAAAACAGGGCTAACGTTTTTTAAAACGTTGTACAATTTAACGAATTTGGTATGATACGAAGACTAAAACAAATGCATAAATCTAAAGATAATCAAACACTAACTCCAACTTGATGAATTGGGTATTAAACTCTGCACTGTAATGCATTCTAGTGGTACTAGTAGGAACTACAGATTGCTGATTGCTTCCAAATGCTCTGCTCTAATTTAATTTATTTAAATACATCTGATTACAAATGATCTGGAATAAACTATTCCATATACATATAAAAATAATGTTGTAGCACATTTAATAGAAATCTACATAGATATTATTATTATTATTATTGTACAATTTTATAGCAATTAAAATTAAAGTTAGTAATGAATAAAAATTATTAAAGATAGTTGTATTCAATTCACTGTGAGTGGTAACCTAATTAAAATTACATATTTAATAATAGTAACAATATATGCATTCAAAAATTCATGCATGTATAGCAAAAATCTCTTTGCATAATCTCAAGAGAACATTTAAATTAACAACAGTTAATGTGTATCATGATTTTTTCAATTAAAATGCAGGAAACCAATCCTTTCTACTATGAAAAAAACTCACAATAGTGATGTAAAGGTTTTTCTTCATCATCCAGAGTCTACTCATTGTCTTGAACTTTGATGTTAGTTTCCAATTTATATTTTAATCAGGGAATATTCAGCGTCAAAAGAGGTGCCCATGCTTCACCTATTATGAGTCCGTTGCAAACCAGTCAAACTTTTTTTAAGTTCAAAACAACTGACAGAAATAAAATTGTTTTAAATATAATATTTTCTTTCTTTCTACTTTGTTTTTACATGAAACATATATTAATGACAAGCGAATATTAAATATTCCTAATTTGATTTTCCAATGACAATTGTCCTTTTAATTCCTAAAATGTGCGTGTATGTTTTATTTGTGTCAAGTTTATGGTCTTTAACATAGAGCAGGTATTATCTGATTTGAAATAAACTGATAGGAAATAAATGTCAAACTAAAAAAATAAAATAAAATCTTTAAAATTACTATAAGTTTTTCTATACTGGAAAAAAATATTATTAAAAAAGAGATTAAATATTATCCCTGCCATAATTTGATGATAAAAAAAAAGGAGAGATATGTTGCCTGTTTAAAATTAACCATACTATTCATTGTTTCAAAACTATAACTAAAATGTTTTAGTAAAATTAATACCGAACATATCGTGTGAAGGCCTCGTGTATGAGGCACAGAAAACTGTGTCAATTTGATGATATTTGATTATTTTAATTCCTATTATTATCTACAAATATTATAATTTTGAACTTCTCTTTCTTCCTTTATCCGGTTATTGAAGCTAGGTAGGTCTTCTGTGTAAATACAGGGTGTCCTAGATAAGTTCTGGGAAAAAAATACGGTTTTAAAAATACAATAATATTTATAAATCGAATATAATTTTGAAATTTACCCCTATATCCAAATGTGCACCATAGGAGTGTTTTGAATTTCTAAAACTAAACAATATCAGTATTCAAAAATGTATAAAACTTTATATTACACTAACTTTAAGGCTAATTTATGCCAACAGTTTTTTTTTTTCTAGTAGCTTTAACGATTCCACTAGTTATGATGTCATGCAAATTTGACTGCATTTTTTCTGCTGACAAAAATATCGCGTCTTTATGGAAATTTGTGCTTTTTTGATTGGTTTTGTACGCAGGGATTTTGAGCAGAATATGATATAAGGAACAAGCCTCTACGAACTAGAGCTTGCCCAGACAGAGCATTACATGATTTTGTAACTTCACGATAGGTTATTGTTACGAGCACCGGATCCCTCAGGCTAAATAGTAACTTGAAGAAATTATGAACTCCATCAGACTCGGTTCAACTCAGACGGAAATAGTTTATAAATTGATCGCTAGAAAATTCTAAGAGCACCCCTTTAATATGAAGATTGTGGAATTTCCTTAGCAAGTAAGATTTCCCGTTATTTAAAGATTACATTTAATGCTGAAAATTGGAGTGAAAAGTGCAAAGTGGAGCGGAGACCACACATCCGTTGGACATTGGAGAAAAGGGAAGAACGATAAGATATGGAAGTTTTTTTTTTTTTGCAGTTGTAATGAACTAGAATCCATTTTTCGTTATATCAAGCAATTTTCAAATTAATCATTACTCCGATAACAACTTTTGGTTGGACGTGTCTCTATGCGTTTTAACATTGTGTTACTGCAGCCAAATCCATTTTCATTCAAAATGAGAGGCACAGCTGTGAATAAATAACATATCCAAAAAAAAAAATGTGTGAGCGTTTTGGGAAGGCAGCATTTTCCGCCTTATCTGTGGACGTCAGTACAGCGAATCCGACAACGAGATAGGTATTGATTCGTACACACTAATGCATTCTAGTGTTACAACCAGGAAATGCAGCTTATAGATTGATTAACAACTTATTTTCCATATAAATTAATCCTAAATACATCTATCAATTATTAAAGATAAACTATTCTGTAGAAATAGTATAAATACCACGTTTTAGACGTGAAGCTCTTTATCTGATTTTCTAAGCTACAATTTGACTTGTTCACTACACATTTCCTTCTTATATAATTTCTTTGAGATTTTAGAATATTTAAAATCAAAGTATGATTAATCAAGGAATAAGGAAGGTAACAAAAATATCTCATTTCGTTCAGGTTTTAGAAATAATCTGATAAAAATTATTTTATACATGCCTTATATAATAGTATACAAAATAAAGTGCTTAAAATCTGCTTAATTACTTTAACCATTCGAATCATGCAAACAATGGTGATTAATATATTTATTTTTAATGAACGTTTTACACGGTATAAATTACACCGGTGCTGATAATATAAGGAATTTCCACAATTATAATGTGTTTTTTACACTTAATGAGGAAAAACATTTCACTCTCCTCGCATTAAATGAGGAATTATGTCATTTATAGAAGTGCTAATATCACTTCTTTAATCGTTGAAGGTTTGTTGAAGGCATTCTATAAATTTAGCTAAATTGAGAGTTTAAACATTCAAACTCAAATCAGACCATATTTAGCGCCAAATGGGCGTGTCCATTCATCACCTCCTTTGGTACCATAAGTTCCTGGTGCCAATACCTTGGCTGGCAGGGCCCCAATGACGAAAATTTTTCCAGAGCGCCTGCGCAACAATTTTTAGAGGGAAATTTGAATACAATAAAATTCTTAAATTGTATGTACCATTGTTATTTAGCTTTTTACTTATTTCATAATAAAGTTAAGACCCCATGTTCTTTGTTTTGATTTTATTTTCAATTTAAAGAAACAACATTTAATTTAATCATAAATTGTAATTTTATGCATGAAATCCATAGTATAAAATTGGTTTTTTGATGCATAAATATTTATATTTTACAAATATATATATATATATATATATATATATATATATATATATATATATATATATATATATAAGATAACGAGACTGAACTAACTTTCAATAAACAAAGGAAAAAGGAACCAGAAACTTACACAAGAATAGCCTGAATAATACTGACTTTATTTCCTTGTTAATCCTGTATATATACATTCACTGTTGTTTATAAGATTAACTTAGGTATTAAGCTCCATATAGTGCTACTCCTACTCTTAACTCCCCCCCACCAGTTTACGAACATTCCTCGTAAACTTGAAAAATCAAACATAAATTTCTTACAGCTAACATAACATAATAAAATATATATATATATATATATATATATATATATACATAAACAGAAAACAAAAAATACTAAAAAAAAAAAAAGTGCTCTTCTATCTACATCAGCGACCTAATACAGTCTATCATTCACAAATAACTAGTATACATATTAACAAAACCAATAAAGAAATGGAACAAAAAAAAGAAATGATCTGATGTATATATTACATTGTTTGCTTAACACTCTCACTATTGAAACTTTGAATTCACATAATTGCACCCACCAACACCTTCCGTATACTAGGACCGTTCAACCGGAAGCTTCAATTGTTCCAGATGGACAGTTCTTCGTTTGTTGGGTTCCTTCAGACTTTCTATGGTTACTAGGTTATGTTCACGTATGGCAATCACCCTGAATGGACCCTCGTACCTAATCAACTCTTTGCCCCTATTAGTTCCCTTTTTCCTATAAACAGTCATCCCGATCCGCATATCGCCCACTAAGTCCCTGACTTTAAGGTTTTCCCTGGTGACCCTCCTACTCTTTTCCGACTCTATTTTCTTCCGAACTTTCCCCCATATTTTCCCAAGGGCTATTTTGTTACTGATTACCCGCTCCGCCAGTTCTTCGTCCGCTACCGCGTCTCTATCGTCCCTCCGACGCCCTCTTAGCCCGAACAGAATTTCAAAGGGTGAAAATCCTGTGATGGAATGGATTGAGTGGTTAGAGGCTGTAATCGCTTTTGACATAGCTACATCTGGTCCTAGCCCTTTTTCAACCTGATAGACCCTGAGATGGTCACTTAGCGTACTATGTAACCTCTCGACACCGCCTCTACTCTTCGGGTGTCCCGGGGTGTTGAGGTGCCACTTGATGTCCAGTGCCTTCGCTTCCGCTCGAACCTCGGCATTGTCAAATTCTCTACCCCCATCTGATGCGATGCGTTCGGGTACACCATAGAACTGAAACCACTTCCTCAGCGCGCCTATCACCGCCTCTGCCGACCGGTCTTGTATCAGATGTGCCATTGCTAGCTTACTAAATAAGTCCACTATAGTCACCCACTTATATCCCCTCCAAGTAAAAGTGCCCACCTGGAGATCCGTTAGTGGCGTCTCTGTAGTAGGTGTTTCCTCTTGCAATCCTTTGGGAGGATGTCGATCGTACTTGGTGGCCAAACATACATCGCACGTTCCTATGACTTCTTGTACGGTTTTCTTTATACCCCACCAGAAATACTTCCTTTTCAGAGCCTGAACCGTTTCGTTGATCCCGCGGTGATTTGTTTTTCCTTGGTGATACGCGAGCGTCACCTCATGCTGCCGTTCTACATCCTTAATGGTTTCTATCATCATGGTACATCGGACAAACGTTCGATCTAACCCAATTTTCTCGGAACGCCAAAGTCGTCTGATTTTGTCCCACACTGTCGCGTTCCCTACATAGATGTGATGAGTCCTCCCCGGTTTTGACGCATCCTTTAATGCCCGACAAATCAGCTCCTCTCTCACTCCAGGTTCGGACCATATTATAGTGATCCGGTAGTTCCTATATTTGTCATATTCAACCTTCGTGGGTCCTGAGGTCCTGGTTTTCCAGACGATTTGACGTTGTTTGTCATTAATTATGTCTTCCAACTCCTCCATTTCCACAGGTCTTCCTTCCCCAAAGCTCTCTTCCGCCGGAGTTGCTTCTTCCTCCTCATCCTCTGTCGTGCTGTGTTCGCCTTCTCCTTCAGGGGTCCAATCTCGCAGGAAGTCGCGTACATCTCGGGAAGCATGATCGCCCTTGATAACCAGTCCGCTACAACATTCTCTCTGCCCGGTTTATACATAATGTCTATATTGACTGAGGAATTCCTTCCATCTTGCTATCCTCGCGGACGATTCTTTTAACTTCCCCACCCATTGTAGTGGTCTGTGATCGGTATGTACCCTGAATTTCCTCCCAAAAACATATGGTCGAAAGTGATCGATGGCCCATATTATCCCTAAGAGCTCCCTTTCTAACGCGCTATTCTATATTCTATATTCTATATTCTATATCGCATTTCTGCATCCGTCAACCTCCTACTAGGGTATGCTACAGGGCTCTCGCCTCCATCTCCGTCCTGGGACAACACAGCTCCTAGCGCATATTCGCTGGCATCAGTTGTGATAGTGAATGTTTTGGAAAAATCAGGGAATGCTAGTATCGGCTCTGCCTGCAATGTCACCATACACTGCTGGATGTTGTTCTCCATTTCTGGCGTTATAACTAATTTCACTCCCTTCTTCAGTAGATTATTTAGGGGGACGAGGTGTTCCGCCATCTCGGGTACAAATCTCCTATAGTAGTTAAGCGTGCCTAGTAGCCTTCTTATACCCTTGATATCCCGTGGCACCGCCATTCTCCTGATTGCCTCTACTTTTGCCGAGTCCGGTTTAACGCCTTCCTTTGATATAGAATGACCTAAGAAGTCAATACGTTCCTGTCCTAAAATCGATTTCTCCGGAGACAATTTCAATCCAAACTGCCGTATCCTTTCGAAGACATTTCTTAGGTGCTCTATATGTTCTGCTTCTGTCTTACTAAAGACCAGTAGGTCGTCCATATAGACCTGGCACATACCCTCGTCGATGCCCCTCAGAAATTCATCCATCAGTCGTTGGAAGGTTATCGGCGCGTTCTTGAGCCCAAATGGCATACGAGTAAACTCGTAATGCCCTCATTCAAACGAGGATGCAGTTTTATGTTGATCTTTTGGGTCCATCCTAATCTGATGGTACCCCGCCTTCAGATCCAACGTGCTAAATATGGTTGCCCCACTTAGTCTGTCCAGGATATCCTCGAACCTGGGAATGGGATACCGTTCATCTACCGTGTTCTCATTTAATTTTCTGTAGTCTATGACCACTCTGTATTTCTCACGCGTCTCACCCGGAGCACTCTTTTTCCTGACGGCCCAGAGGGGACTATTATATGGGGACGTGCTGTCCACTATGATACCCTGGGCTTTTAACTCTTCTAATTCTTCTCTAATATATTGTCTAAGTGCCTGCGGATATCTTCTCTCTTTGACATACGTCACCCGTTCATGTTTGAGCGCGATCTCGTGAACCGTTTTCCCCGTCGCCCCTAGCACATCACCTTCTTTAAAAAAAATATCACGAAATTCACCTTTTAATGTTCCCCTCCAATCTTCTGCGCGGTTAATTACCCCAACTCTCGCCCCTTTACCTCTCACGATTTCTTGGCACTTAAATTCTTTTTCCCCAATCCGAATACTCCACTGACCGTCTGTATTCTTTATTCGTCCCCCTACTTTCTCTAACAGGTCACATCCTATAATAACCTCGTATTCGCTCGGCATGTTCGCTACTACATGTACCAGTAACCCACCACCGCCCTGTGTCCATTTATCTAATCCTATCACTGTCTCCCCTTCTACCTCGCATGGGCCCCCCAGGGTGATTAATTTACATGTACATACCTGTAATTGCGCCGCCTTCTCTCCAGTACTCAGCTCCGCCGCCGCTCGCCGACTCATGATGGTGCTCGTGCTCCCCGTGTCCACCAAGCAATTCACTCCTCCCACTAATCGGATGATAGGCAGACCGCTGTGCTTCCTTCTGACATTGTTGTTCACCAATGTGCGGCCGCCACTCTGCTGGCACCCTCCTCAGGCATCCACTCGATTTCTTTTCCCATTCATCGTTTCCCGTGGTCCACTCTTCCGGTTACTTCTGCCTCTCTCTCCGCAACTATATCCTGCTTCCTCTGGTTCTTCCTCTGTCTCGGATATCTCTGAGGATCCGGTCGAGTCTGAAGACCGATTTCTCTGCCACACTCTCTGTGCATTGACCTCCATTGGTTCCACACCTAGTGTCTCCCTTCGTCGGTATATGTAGGGACACTGTCTGGCGATGTGTCCTGCCGTACCACATTCAAAACATCTCGTGCGCGGACATTGTGCCGCTAGGTGACCTGGTTTCCCGCACCCATGACATTTTCTATCCTCCTTTCTTCCGTTAGGCCTCGCCCTTCGATGGCTCTGCCGTTTATCCTCCGGACTTGTTCTACCTCTTCCGGTATACTCCGGTTCTCTCTTCCTCCAAACCATGGGCGCTGTTGTATTCCTAGGTCTTCTATAATTCACCCTGCTCCATCCTGATTCCTCCACCTCCATCTGTGCCTCTTCTTCTCGCGCGCTGGCGTCAATCATCTCCTGGGCGCACTCGATGAACGTGCGATCCCTGGGTAATCCTTCTCGCTTTCCAGTCTCTCTCGCCAACTGCACCTTTAGGATTGTTGCCAAAAATGCCATCTTACCATCTGCTTCTATCGCGTTCGTGGTCTCTCTTAGCTTGTCCGTAATCTTATTGAATCTCGCTAAGAGTTCCGCAGCATACTGTCCGTTGGTCTGTCGAGGTTGTTTCGTTTCGCGGAACATTTGGAACATGTCCTCTTCCGGGGTCCATCTACCCCCTCCGTACGCCTTCTTCAATCTTTCCTTGACCACCAGCCAAGGGGTGTCTTCATCTGACTGGATCAGATTGAGCACGCTTCTTTTAACACGGCAAACCAGTTCTGCCTTGAGTGAATCTGCGTCCGCTTGCTCGATTAAATTTTCGGCCCTTTTTATTTCGATTCTGGCCAACAATCTATCTCCTCCCTTTAGGAAATGGTTCAGTTCGCCCATTTCCCCAGTGAATCTCTCTAAATCCGATACAGCCTTCCGGAGATCCTGTGCTGTTGCCACGCGAACCTTCATCCATGCCAAGGTGTTAGCATGGGCTTCCGCCAGGGTGTTTCTGGGTAGTGGAGGAATTTCCTGTACTGCTGCCACCTGTTCTTGAGGTAGTTGAAAAGTTGGTTGTGCTACACTTCCTTCAGCCATTTTGCACTTAATCCTTGAACTTCGCTGCACTAGACAATCTTCACTACCCAGCTGAGCGAAATTTACGGGTCCGCGCACGCTCCGGAATTCCCGGGTTTCAGCACCAGATAACGAGACTGAACTAACTTTCAATAAAAAAAAGGAAAAAGGAACCAGAAACTTACACAAGAATAGCCTGAATAATACTGACTTTATTTCCTTGTTAATCCTGTATATATACATTCACTGTTGTTTATAAGATTAACTTAGGTATTAAGCTCCATATAGTGCTACTCCTACTCTTAACTTATATATATATATATATATATATATATATATATATATATATATGAATGTTTGTGTTTATAACATTAAATTAAATCTTCATTACTTTCCTTATCATATTTATACTAAATCTGGCAGCAAAAATATGTTATTAGATAATAAGATAATATTGTATGATATCATAATAATGTACAATAGATATGTAATTTTGATCCTTTAATAATCTTAAAAGATAGAATATTTACTAGACAATACTTACTAAACATCTCTAAGGGGAGCTAGGCGTGGTTTTATTTGACACCCCCTTAGAATGACGATTATGGAGCTTCCTTTGTAAGTAAGTAAAATTTCCTGTTGTTTAAAGATTACATTTAATGCTGGAAAGCGGCGCAAATTAGTCGGAGACCACATTCCCGTTGGACATGGGGAGAATGGAAGAACCATAAAATATGGAAGTTTTTTTTTGGCAGTTGTGATAAACTAGTATCCATTTTCCGTCATATCAGGCAATTTTCAAATTAATCATTACACTAATAATAACTTAATTTAAGATACTAGTAATATATGAAGGGATTGCAAACACAATTTTTTAATTTTATTTTACCCAAACCTAATGGTAGGTTTTAGGCATAATCAGGCACTACTAATGAATACTAACAGAGCTAAATATTTGGTTTTCAAAAATATATGAAATTATGACGGCGCTAATGTCTAACGGCGATAATGTCCTGCGATGCCCGTTGCCTACGCTCGCTAGTTGGTTAGTGTGATTTGGTATGTTGAATTTTGTTGATTGCCTACAAAGGAGCTGCCGGAATAAGCCATTTAATATTGAAAAGATTGTAGTTTTTTTAATTGCATCCACTTGAAATCCCTAATTAGTGGACACTTAACAACGTATTACGTAGCGATTACCTAAAGTAATGGAATAAAATTCAAGCTTCATTGTTCCAATAATACAAAAATTAAATTAATAAAGGTATTTATACACAAAATACATAAGAAAATTACATGAAGGAATAGATGAATAATCTAATAATATTTGCGATGTGATGAAGCAGGCCCGATGGTATCCCCCCACCCTACAACCCCCTCCTCCACCCCTGTTGATTAGAAAATTTTATTATTGAAGGATATTCCTCGTCTATTTCCTCTCCTCCTTCAGTGCCTTTTGTGAGGGATATGAGAAGAGCTGATTGGGATACCAGAGTTGTCATGGCTAATAATTTCTGAGCAAAAATATATCCAATAAATTATTTATATCAATATGTTAACAATGATTGTAACAGGTTCATAGTCATCCAATCCGAAAATTTTTCGCTTTTTTTAATTTTCCAATGCCCTATGTCATTTATCAGATTGGTTGTTGTCAAAGTAAGGTCAATATTATTAGACCCATTGTCTCCGTCGAATATAGGCAGGTTTTGACTTTCGCGACTAGTTAGTTAGTTGCGGTAGTCAGGGGAGTGGGGGTAAAGATTTGAAAAGTGTTTTGTACTTCTTTGTAAAACGCCCGAAATCGCCCGAAAATCAACACATACCCTTTTGTTGACAAAGGTAAACATTTCTAAAAACAAGTTTTCAGATCTTCTCCCAATCTACCAAAACTCAAATTATTTAAAATTAAAGACGCAAAATGTATAATATAGAGTGACTACAATCAATTTGATTTGATTTTATCAGGGTATTTAGCTGGTCATTGCCCCATTTTATGACAAAATAAGACCTATTACCCTGTGTTGAACATATTACAAACTTATCATCTACGAATTAGGACTTAGTCTAGTTTAGGCAAAAAAAAAATTATAAATAAGTTTGTTAATACTTAAACGAAAATTTAAAACCGTTTCGAATTTAATTGATTATTAATTTTTATAAAATTATCATCTTTCATAGCAATTTTATTGACGAATTTTTAGCCGCCCACTGAATTTTCTGTGTGAATTACAGCCGATGTCCAACGTGAGTGTGGTCTCGCACCACTCGCGATGGTGCAACCACCTTATACTTTAAAAACCTCTGAAAGGGTTTCAATTGGTTTCAGCCCTGGAAGGGAACATTACCTGAAGAATAACATCGAGAATCAAAGTATTTTGGCTGGACGTGAATCGACGCGTTTTAAATTTGTGCTACCGCAGCCAAATCCATTTTCAATCAAAATAAGAGACATAGTTTTGATAAGGTATCCCAAATTGTTAGAGCATTTTGAGAAGACAGCATTCCCCGCCTTATCAGTGGACGACAGTTCAGCGAATCCGTCACCGAGTTAGTTATTGATTTCTACACTCAGATGCATTCTAGTGTCACAAGCTAGAATTGCAGCTTATTCATAGATTAACTACTAATTTTCCATATAAATTAATCCTAAATAAGAACTATCAATGATTAAAGATAAACTATTCTGTAGAAATATAACAAATACCATGTTTTAGACTAAAGTCTCTTTATCTGATTTTATAAGTTACAATTTGACTTGTTCACTACACATTTCCTTCTCATATAATTTCTTTGAGATTTTAGAATATTTAACATCAAAGTATGATTAATCAAGGAATAATAAAGGTATCAAAAATATCTCATTTCGTTCACGTTTTAGAAATAATCTGATAAAAATTATTTTATGACTCCAGTAGTGCATGCCTTATATAATAGTATGCAAAATAAAGTGTCTAAAATCTACTCAATTACTTTAACCATTCGAATCATGCAAACAATGGTGATTAATATCCTTATTTTTAATGAATGTTTTGCACCAGTGCTGATAATAGAAGGAATTTTCACAATTACAATGCGTTTTTTACACTTAATGAGGAAAAACATTTCACTCTCCCCGCATTAAATGTGAAATCATGTCATCTATAAAAGTGCTAATATCACTTCATTAATCGTTGAAGGTCTGTTGAAGGCATTCTATATATTAAGCTAAATTGAGAGTTTAAACATTCAAACTCGAATCAGACCATATTTAGCGCCAAATGGGCGTGTCCATTCATCACCTCCTTTGGTCCCATAAGCTCCTGGTGCCAATACCTTGGCTGGCAGGGCCCCAGTGACGAAAATTTTTCCAGAGCGCCTGCGCAACAATTTTTAGAGGGAAATTTGAATACTCTAAAATTCTAAAATTGTATTTACCATTCTTATTTAGCTTTTTACTATAGACATTTCATAATAAAGTCAAGATACCATGATCTTTGTTATAATTTAGTTTTCAATTTTAAGAAACAACATTTAATGTGATTATAAATTGATGTTTTATACATGAAATCCATAGTATAAAATTTTGGCTAACAAAGGAATATGGGAATGCGGTTTCAATACCGTTTTGGCGATACTTAGACAAAAAATATTCAGCCTATGCTTGAGGGTTCTTGCCAATGCGGAACAAGAGCGGAGAATAGAATATTTTATATAGTTTGATCAATTTTCTATTTATATTTGTCGGCCTTTTCCCTAGATAGATTTTCGTATACATATACATAGATAGATAGATATATACATATACATATATGAAAATTTAATTAATATCAGTTAATTTATATCAGACTGTTATTATAACATGTGTTAAAATCTCAGAACATTAGTTCATACTTTGAGTTTGGGGTCACATCCAATAATTTAATTAATGTTTACATGTTTGCTTTATTGTTTATATATCTTTTTATTGTTGTAACTCTTTTCTTTCCTTATTTTAACATAATTGTTAATATTTAATTATTTATATAATACTATTACAGGCAGAGTACTTGGTACCCCTTAACAACCTTCTGAAGAATGGTCAGAAAGTAGTGGTCACCCCCTGGAGGACAGTATCAGAAAGTGTATGTCGCGGCTACAAGAAGAACCAGTGTTGGCATTTCCAGATTTCGCGAAGCAATTTACCATCACGACGGACGCAAGCGAGTATGCGCAAGGGGCGGTACTTTCGCAAGAGGGAGAAGATGGTGATAGGCCCGTGGCATATGCTAGCAGGCGGCTCACCGACGCAGAAACGCGATATAGTGCCCTAGAACGTGAATTTTTAGGCATCGTATGGGCAATAGATCATTTCCGATAGTATGTATTTGGGAGGAGATTTAAAGTACATACGGACCACCCGCCAATATTGCGGGCGGGGAAGCTAAAAGAGTTACCAACCTCTGCAAGAGTAACCAAGTGGAAAGAATTTCTGAGTCAGTATGACATAGACATAAAGTATAAGCCTGAAAGGGAGAACATAGGGGCGTATTGGTTTTCGAAGGCGATACAGTATAACATACAATTCTTGGCAGACAGCATAATATTTAGTTAATCCTATTGCTAGAGATGAACAGAGCAGTAATGTATATATAGAGGATTATGCGAATAATAAAGTCAGTCTATTCTTGACATTCGTGTGTCATTTTAACTCCTTCTTTCCTCTTTTTTTTTTTTTTTTTTTTAATTTCGCTGCCGCGAGTAAATAACTTATATATATATATATATATATATATATATATATATATATATATAAGGATATATTTTTTCTTTATCCTATCATCACTTGCTGGAGAGCCAAGGTTGTTTTCAACCCCTCCTTCTTAAATGCATTGTACCTTTGCTTGAAGGTCTTCACCAATCGCTCCCCTAACCCATTTGTTTTAGGATGGTAAGAAATTCATAACTGCGATGCCCGGATGACCGGCATGAAGCTGTTTAAGAACGCTGTTCAGAAGTTTCCTTGGTATCACCAACCGTGCAAGTAGGATTACCATTCCTCCATCGAAGTTTAATTCCTCTATTTTCCTCCAAAAATGTTTCAAGTCATTCTTTAAATCCTTCGAATCTGGGGGCGATCCCATGTTGGATTTAGCTCATGTCTTGTTTTAATACACGATTGCTTTTTTTTTCAAATTATAGTTCGGCGCCACAATATGAACGTTCTGCTCCCTAATCAAGCGGATCTCTTTATCTTCCTTATCCTCTATTGTCACAGGTAAGAGCGATCTTTATAGGAAATCTGGTAAAAAATGTTTACTCCCTTCTTGACATTTAATATCAAAATCATACTCAAAATGTAATTCCCACCTTAATTAATCTGTTGCTCGGAATCTTCAATTTTTCCAAGCCACATATACTCTCTAAAAGATTCAATACCAGGAGTCAATACGTCCTATAGTGTACTATCCGAATTTCAGGACAACAAAAATGATAGCCAATGCTTCCCATTCTACCGGAGAGTATCTCTTCTGGGCAATGGAGAAAGTACGTGATGCGTACGAAATGAGAATCAAATATGTCTACTATTTAATGCATTAAGACCGCTCTCAATCCGGTTTCTAATACATAACATGATAAAATGGCTTCTTAGAATCATAATGTATCGGTGCACTCTAGATGGCAGCAATCTTTTCATCTACGGGGTGATTAACAACACTTCTTTGAGGTACACAAATGGTAATTTTTATTCCATCCGATTATAGTGAGTTCATCTATGCACTAACATTTAACCCACTCATTAAATTTTCCATAAATCGTTGGGGCTGAGCTGGACTATACGATAACCCAAATACTCAAACGACAAAACTCTCTTTTACACGTTCGACCTGCCCGTTTCCATGAGTACTTTTTCGTGAAAGATGTTTATTAAAATATTGAATTAAGGCTCAAATGACTTCCACTGTGCATTTTCAAAATGAAGACGAAAGGCAAATAATAATAAGTCGTTTCAGGCTCAATAATCGATTCGCTGCGGCTTTTACTACTTCATCGAATTCGGTCGTTGAGAGTCCCCAAGTGCTCTGCCCCGCGGTGTAGATCCCCTTTTGCGCGGCATACACCTGGCTGCCTTCTCTGAGGCCCTTCAAATGACACTCTATTATATATACTCTTCCCACGATACTTCCAATGAGCATTCCTTACATGCAAAAACTGCCATTTGATCCGCGATAATAAACTCATCGTCCATTGTATTCATTTTCGTTTTATTTTGTTTTCTTTTACTTTAAACCGAATAAAAATTGACCTAATCGCCAATGTTAGATTGTGTACATAAATTAGGAACAATTGTTCTTATCAATACCATATTTCAAACAGGTTTATTATTTTTTATAAACATGTGATTAAAGGTGACATATCAAGATAACAAATCCTACAATGATCATAAGCAACAAAAAGTGGAAATTAAAAAAAAAAAAATAATAAATAACTTGCAAATTCAAGCATTTGGTACGGCCAAATGAAGCTGAACAACAGGAGGTTTGTGTAACAAACATCGGTTTGGGAAAAAAGTGGTCCTTCGGGTCCAACTTCGAAGGCGTTTTGCATTTTTAACTTGTTTCTGATTGTTGGGCATTGGGCTCAAACCTATTTGTGGACAGTTAGAGATGGTATATGCAGTTTGCCGAGCAAAGTACCCCCCAACTTGGTCTACAGGAACCAAGCCATTTTGCAATAGTACTATGCCCCAGCATATCATTCTTTTTCGACCAAGGAAAAAAAATTAACAGAACTGCTACAAGTAAACGTTTGGCCTCATACTGCTTACAACCCAGATATTGCATCACCAGATTATGGTTTGTTTCGATTAATGGCTCATTTTTCAAAAGGTCATATCTTGATCCAACGACTGCAACTCGAAAATGGCTACTCAGAGGAAAGTGTTATAAAAGTTGTAGAGCATGAAATTCTGTGTAGAACGAGCTCCTTGATTATAAAATTAGGTTAATCCATTTTAAAGATACAAAAAAAAAAGTAAAAGTACAGAAGTCCTTACTTTTCTTAATGGGTCATTTTTTTGGCCACAAAATAATATTCCCGAGAATTTTTTTTTTTTAATACTGAGTTTATTCATGCTGGCCTAGTTGAGCAAAAGCAAAACCTTTGACTTGATCATCTGCACGCTATGTTTTTCGGGTATATTTTATGTGAACACTAAGAGGATATGAAAATACCTAAAAGTAACTATTAAGGTAGGTGGGTACTAAGTCAATTTGATCTTAAATTTCAAACAAATGGATGGTTTGTAATTAAAGTAATTTTAATTCACTAAACCTGTGTTACAAGGAAGAAAGCACTGCAAATACTTCTAGGGTTTTATTCGTATCTCTATACATTAGTTAGTTAATTTTAAAACTAGCTAAATGTGATTCCCTGCAACTTTTATCTGTAACATTTTTCGTTGGTCATGAACTTTAATTAATTTACTATAATTAAATTGATAAATTTCATTAATTTGAATTAATTTTTCTGAAAAGTTATTAAAAATTGTCGAGTTTCGGAAATCGATTTTGGAGTTTGGAAAAAAGTTCGATGTTTTTCGTCTGTAAAATTTGTATGGCATCCGATCTGAGGTGGCCGGCCCTAGGACAGATAATATTACTAGATATAATAATATATAAATAATGTTGTTAAATTCACTTCGGAAAGTAATGGACTCCAAAATGAAACTTAAATTAAAATAAATAAACAATTGATTATAAAAAAAAGAAAATATAAACATTTATTCATCATTAAAATAAAACATTAATATAAAATGAAATCATTTTACAAAACAAATAAATAATTTCCCCAAATAAAACAGTAAAACAAACAAAATTAAATTTTCTCTCTAATAAAATATATGAAAATGAAATAAAAGAAAAGAAGCTTCTTATGTTATGAATCAATTAATTTAAATGCATATTAATGTCAATTGATGAAAAGAATGTCAATATATTCACTTGGATCGCTGGGCGATGTCGAAGAATGATGGAGCCGAAGTAGGCTGATAAATTTCATCCGATGAAGGAGTCGGTGCTAGGGCAGTATACAGTTCGCAGTGGGCGAAAGCTCGGTCTCCAAAACTGCAGTGGGCAGATGAGAGCCGTAGACGCGTCTATATAAGTCAGTGGACGTTACGATCTGGATGTGTATATTAACGATATTAACAAGTGTATACAACACTACTGATATTAGCACTGCAGTCGTATTAAAGCATCTGCACTAAGACGGCCTTATAACCATTTGTCTTCCAACAAGCATCGCATCATTAATCTGATTGATTCAATTAACCAAAATTATTAAAAAGAGAGAAAAAAATCTAAACAAAATAATTATACATATTAAACCCTATTAACAAAAATTAGAAATTAAACAATAAATAAAATAAATGACTTCATTTTGAAAGAAACAAAAAAAAACAACAACAAATTGATATAAGTAATAAATTAAAGTTTATGAGCGTTAACTAATGTGAATGTCATTTCTTTCTAATAATTCATTATTTTGACTAAAAAACGTTTATTTCCCACTCGTTACATATATATTTATAGTGAATTTCAGTTTATACATTTGTTTTTATTTGATATTGATTCAATGACAGAAATATATATTAAATTCTTTAGCCACGATAAATGTTACGTTTTTATTAGGATGGTATTTAAAAAAAAAAACATAATTATTTGAAATGTATTGCAGTGATAAACACATAATACGAATGGTCTATTATATATGTCTCTTATTTAAAATATAAAATTTAATAATAGTAACTAAATATATATGAAGATGACTAAGAACAGCGACTCAATCTGATGGTTTATGTCCAATACTAATAATGAGGTCCGCAGAAAGAGTTAGGTGGTCAACAGAATTATTTAAATCTAATATTTATTTTTTATAATAACAGATCGAATTGATATTCTTACGAATTCTAACATCTTTGAAATTTAAATTTCCTATAAATATATATAAAGAGTAGGGAAATAAATTATAGTCAATTAGTAGAAATCAGTCAAAAAAAAGAAGAGATACGTAGAAAGAAATGTGAATGCACACTCTTTAAATACTATTTATATTTAGTTTTTTATTTTTTCTTAGCAGTTGGGGGTATTATAATCTATAATTCATGATTAGATTAAATATCGATGAAAACAGTAAATTTGTGCTTTTATTGTATTCAAATTTCCCTCTAAAAAATGCGCACTGAAAAATTTCTTGTCACGGGCCCTGCCAGCCACGGCATTGTTACCAGGAGCTCATCATGGTGTAAGAGGTGCCTGGACACGCCTCTTTAGCGCGAAATATGTCCTGATTCAAATTTGAAATTTAAAACTCTCAATTTTGCTAAACAAATAGAATACCTTCAATAGATCTTCAACGATTTAAGAAATAATTTCAGTTCTTCTATACTTAACATAATTCTTCATTTATTGCACTAAGATTTAATTTTTTTTTTCTCATTAATTGTAAAAAAACGCATTGTAGTTGTCAAAATTCCTTCTATTTGTAGCACTGGTGCAAAATATTCATTAAAAAGTAATTATATACATCACCATTGTTCGCTCAAGAAATCATGATTAGAACAAATCCAAATATATTCTGATTGTTAATTATTATTATTTAATGGTTGTATTACTCCAGGCATGCAAATGTTATAAATAGATCATTACTTTGTTCCGATTGAAGAAAATAAACTGTAAATCCTTATTGGTTTAAGATAAGTTATAATTTGAAAGCAATGGCACAATCGTCTAAAAAAATAAATAAATAGAGTAATTTCGCTATTTCTGGAAACAAAATGTTAAGGGACCCCCTGAATTATAACTAAGGCGATATGTTGTATGTATTTTAAAATATTAGTTTTATGAAAGAAAATTACCTAATTTTGATCTGAATAAATTTAAACGAGAAAATAAGGAATCAATCAATAAGCTGGTAGTTCTTGCCTTTACCACTAGAATGCATTATACTGATAAATTACATACTTTCCAATTGTGCTCTAAATATCCCTTATACTAATATTTTTTAAACATTATTTCGTTCTGCAAATAAAATAAAAATATGTGGAGTAATATTTTTATTGGTGTTAATTTACAGATTAAAAAAGTGATGATTATTTAAAATGTTTTTTTTTTTAATCATTCTAAAATGAACTATGCAATTAATGCACACTCGATTTTCTTAGCTGTTGCTATGATCAAATTGCAGTCAATTATGAGACCTTCAATATCGTCAAATCGTATATGAGTTTGTTGTTTCAATACAACCTCTAACTCTTCAATGAGTTCTTTCATCATTTCATCTGGTATATGGCGCATGAATGGATTTACCGATTTCACCAATTCTGAAATAAATATAAGAATTCTGTTTAAAATATGGCGGCATTACTTAAAAACTTACTCAACATTACATTGTTATAGAATCTCTAAAAAAATCTCTCTTTTAAAAAATATTTAGAATTAATAATGTCGCAATCTGTTAACAGCAATATAAAATTAACAGCATTACAACCTCCTTTATCCGGACTAACGGCGACCAAAGGAAATCCGGATAATCAAAAACCCCGAAATATCAGTAACAAAAAGTAAACAAATTTTCAACTAAGCTAATTAAAATTGATTAAGACAAAATAAAAATATTTAAAGCAAAATTACGTAGAATTGTTTTAAAAATTGTATGTCTAATATATATATATATATATATATATATATATATATATATATATATATATATATATATATATAAGATAAGGATAGAGAAGGCACAGTATTAGCCTTAATACCAAACATTGCTTATAAACATTAGCAGAATGTATAAATAGGGAATTATAGAAAGAATAAACCAGTCTTGTTTCTAACTTCATGCGTGTCTCATTGTCTACCTTTTTCCTTTTTTTATAAGTTTCTTCTCGGTAACTGTTAAGTGGTGCCGAAACCCGGGAAAGTGAGAGTGCGGAGGCCGTTTTTTTTCCGGTCAGACGTAAATTGTGTTTGAAGTGATAAAGATGGCAGAAGGAGTGTTGAGACCGCCAGTCTTAGATATCCCTCCACCACCACGTGATTCCTTAGCGGCGGCACATGCCAATACCCTAAAATGGATGGAGCTTAGAGTAGCCACGTGTCAAGATTTGAGAAAAGCGATCTCGGATCTCGAGCGCTTTGCAGAGGAGACCGGAGAGCTAAACCACTTTCTGAAGGGCGGAGATCGCCTAATGGAAAGAATAGATTCCAAAGTGGCGGAAAATCTGGTCAATGCTGGAGATGCGGAGGCACTGAAGGCAGCCCTGGTATGTAGAGTGAAGAGGAGTATTCTCAATCACATTCAGGCTGATGAAGAGACGCCCTGGGTGGTGGTGAAGGAGAGGTTGAAGAAGGCGTATGGGGGCGGAAGGTGGACCCCCGAAGAAGACATTTTCCAAATGTTTCGGGAGGTGAAATCGCCACGGCAGACAAGCGGACAGTATGCTGGGGTACTTTTGGTTAAATACAACCAGATTACCGAGAAGATGCGGGAGACGATGAGTGCAGCAGAGGTCGAGGGTCGGATGGCGTTCCTGTCCACCATTCTTAAGGTACAGTTGGCCAAAGAGACAGGAAAAAGAGAGGGTCTACCGAGAGAACGATCATTTGTAGAATGTGCGCAAGAAATGGTCGACTACAGCGCAAGAGAAGAAGAGAATCGTATGGAGACGGAAGAGACCAGCTGGAGCAGAGTAACCTACAGACGCCCTAGAAACACGACCTGGACAAGGAGAGAATCACTCTATAATAGCCGGGAGAAACCGTCGACTTCCGAAAGAAGGACGATGCAAAACAAACAGAGATCCAGGAGGGAAGACCGAAAATGTCATGGCTGCGGGAAGAGCGGACACTTGGTTGCACAGTGTCCTCGCACCAAGTGCTTCGAGTGCGGCATGGAGGGACATATTGCGAGGCAGTGCCCCTACATGTACTCTAGGAGAGAGCAAAACCGAGGTGAACCGATGGAAATAAATGCCCAGAGGGTGCGAAGAAGGTGCGATTCAGCAAGGAGGAGCACAGCATCCAGAGAGTCAACAGAAGAGTCCGCAACCTCGGAAACGGAAGGAGAGTTGGAAGAACCAGAAGGACAAAGGGGCGAGACTAGCAGAGGCGGACGAGGAAATGGTCGAAGCAGACGATGGCGAGCGGAAGAAAGAATTTGAGGAGAGTGCTGACAGAGGGGCGACCACACGCTAGTAAATCACAATATAAGGAGTAAGTGTGGATGGTTGCCTATAATTGAGGTGAAAGGCGGCGTGCGGTGTTTGGTGGACACTGGGAGTTCCAGCACCATCTTGACGAGAGGAGCCCTGGAGAAGCTGAGTGGAGGAGAGGCGTCTCACAGAATCAAGGTATGTAACTGTAAACTAATCACTCTGGGTGGCCCCTGTAGAGTAGAGGGGGAGGCAGAAATCGATCTAACAAGGTGGGGAAGTAAGGGGAGCCAGTTGGAGGTACATGTCGTTAGAAATATGCCCCGGGAATACCAGGTCATCGTAGGTTGCGACCTTTTGGAGAGGGTGGGGGCGCGTATCGGAAATAGAAAAGGGGAGTGGGATATTAGGATCGGGAAGATAGAGTACAAGTGTGAAACCGTTTTGAGGGACGATACGGCGCGAATAGGGGTGATCAGACGGACCGAGGATTGGAGGCAAAGCGTATTGAATGAGTTCGCGGACGTATTTTTTAAGGAAGGGGATGTATTGGGAGCAACGGGGAGAACCGTACATGAAATACCCCTCAAACAAGAGAAGGTAACGTACGTGAAAGAAAGGAGATACCCTCACGCGCTCCGCCAACACATTCGGGAAGAAATCGAGGATTTGAAAAAACAAGGCATTATCGTGGATAGCACGTCGCCTATGGGCAGTAAGGAAGAAAAGCGTGCCGGGAGATAACAAGGAGAGGTACCGGGTTGTTATCGATTACAGGAAACTAAATGACAACACTGTGGACGAAAAATACCCGATCCCCAAATTTGAAGATATCCTGGATAGGCTGAGCGGGGCAAGAATATTCAGCACGCTAGATTTAAAAGCGGGGTACCACCAAATCAAAATGCATCCGAGAGACCGTTGCAAAACAGCATTCTCTTTTGAGCGGGGGCACTATGAATTTACGAGGATGCCATTCGGTCTGAAAAATGCTCCAATAACCTTTCAGCGGCTAATGGATGAATTGTTGAGGGGGATCGACGAATCTATGTGCCAGATCTACATGGACGATCTGTTAGTGTTCAGTAAGAACGAAGAGGAGCACGTGGAACATTTAAAAAGTGTGTTCAGGAGAGTGCGACAATTTGGTTTAAAATTATCCCAGGAAAAATCTTTAATAGGCCAGGAGCAGATAAATTTTCTAGGCCTAGAAATTTCCCCATACTATCTCGGGAGAAGGTGTCAAACCAGAAGCGGGTAAAGTAGAGGCTATCAGGAAAATGGCAATCCCTAGAGATGTGAAAGGTATCCGTAGACTGTTAGGGACTCTCAATTACTATAGACGCTTTGTACCCGAAATGGCGGAGTATCTTGTTCCTCTCAATAATCTATTAAAGAAAGGAAGGAAAGTAATAGTGACCCCACTGATGGAGGACAACATCCGAAAGTGCATGCAGCGTCTGCAAGAGGAACCCATACTTGCATTCCCAGATTTCACAAAGATGTTCACAATCACAACAGATGCGAGCGAGTACGCGATCGGGGCGGTGTTGGCTCAGGAGGGAGAAGGGGGGGAGCGCCCTGTGGCTTACGCTAGTAGGCGTCTAACGGAAGCAGAATCAAGATACAGCGCCTTAGAAAGGGAATTGTTGGGAATAGTGTGGGCTGTCGAGCACTTTAGGCCTTACGTATTCGGGAGAAAGTTCCAAGTACACACAGACCATAGGCCACTGCAATGGGTGGGCAAACTAAAAGAGTCCTCGGCGCGAGTTACGCGATGGAAAGAATTCCTGTCACAATACAACATGGAAATCATGTACAAGCCAGGGAGAGAGAACGTCGTTGCAGATTGGCTGTCTAGAGCCATCACGGTGAACGCCATCGAGGAAGAGAGGGGGGAATCTTCTAGAGATGTGCGACAATTCCTGAGAGAGTGGACGCCCGAAGGAGAGGGAGAACATGACGATGCAGAAACAGAAACAGATGATTCACAAGCAGAGGAGTATCAGGCTAGTGGCCGTACAGCAGATATGGAGGAATTGGAGGAGATCGTCAATGATAAAAGCCGCCAAATCATTTGGAAAACGAGGACCTCGGGGTTAATGAAAGTACAGTATAGCAGATACGGGAGATGCGAGATAACGACAATCTGGTCAGAGCCGGGAGCGAGAGATGATCAGATTTGTAGAGCGCTAAAGGATGCATCAAAAAGGGGAAAGGTCTATCACCTCTACGTAGGGAACTCAACAATCTGGGAGAAAATAAAGAGAGTATGGCGGTCCGAACGAATCGGGGTGGATAGACTATTCATCCGCTGCAAGCTGATGGTAGAAACCCTCAGGGATGAAGAGCGACAGAAAGAGGTGACAGTAGCATACCACCAAGGTAAAACAAATCACCGTGGGGTACACGAGACGCTGCAGGCCTTGCGTAGAAGATACTTCTGGTGGGGTATGAAACGGACAATCAGTGAAATTATCGGGTCCTGTGAGGTTTGCTTGGCAACGAAATACGATAGGCACCCCCCGGTTGGCACACAAGAGGAGACGCCGACTGCAGATACGCCGCTCAGTGATCTTCAAATTGACACCTTCACTTGGAGGGGATATAAATGGGTCACCATGATAGACCTCTTCAGTAAGATAGCGATGGCGTACCAAATTCAGGAAAAGTCATCAGAGGCGGTATTAGGAGCTCTTCATGTGTGGTTCCAGTTCTACGGTGTGCCCGACCGAATTTCTTCAGATGGAGGAAGGGAATTCGACAATACGCAGATAAGGGAAGAAATGAAGAAACTCGAAGTAGTGTGGCACCTCAACACACCGGGTCATTCCAAGAGCAGGGGGAGCATCGAACGATTGCACAGCACTCTTAGCGATCACTTGAGGGTGTACCAAGTGGAAAAGGGGTTGGAACCAGACATCGCAATGCAGAAGGCCGTGATGGCCTATAACCACTCAATTCATACTGTCACGGGATTTTCTCCATTCGAAGTGCTTTTCGGGCTACGCGGGAGACGACGGGATTACGCAGCCACGGTAGCGGAAGAGGAGGCGGTGGAGAGGATTTTCAGCAATAGGATTGAGCTGGGAAGGAGATGGGAGAAAGTTCGGGGGAAAATTCAGAAGGAAAAGAGTACGAGGGTTGCGCGGGAGAATGTAAAGTTAAAAGATGTAACGGGAGGGATAAAAATTGGGACAATCGTTTACCGCAAGATAGGTACCAACAGGGGAAAAGAATTACGGAGATACGAGGGCCCATTCAGAGTGATAGTGATTAGGGAACACAATGTAGTAACGATTGAAAGTGTTAAAGAACCAAAAAAGCGGAGGACGGTCCACATTGAGCAACTGAAGTTCCCAACCGCTCAGTGAATACAGTGTATGTGCTAACAAATATATATATATTTTTTTCTTTTCTTTTTCTTTTGGTTGTTTTTAATAAATTTGAGAAAGTGATTATGTGCCATAAGTGAAACCATTTCAGTTGTTATGCTAATTATTTCTGTAAATAGGAGAATTTTTCTTTCGTTTTAAGTATTTTGTTTGTTCTGTTTATATTTTATTTTTGTTTGTTCTGTTTATATTTTCTTATTTTATCCTTTATTTTGTGAAGTTTACGACAGGGTGGCGTAAACTGGCGGGGGGGAGATAAGGATAGAGAAGGCACAGTATTAGCCTTAATACCAAACATTGCTTATAAACATTAGCAGAATGTATAAATAGGGAATTATAGAAAGAATAAACCAGTCTTGTTTCTAACTTCATGCGTGTCTCATTGTCTACCTTTTTCCTTTTTTTATAAGTTTCTTCTCGGTAACTGTTAAGTTATATATATATATATATATATATATATATATATATATATATATATATATATATATATATATATATATATGTACGTGATATCATTTCATTTTAAGGATTTTTTTTTTCAAGCATACCTATTAGGCGTTTGAATGAAGTATGGCCACGTAAACGCTATATCAGTATTAAAAACTATTATTATCTATAAGAAAATTAGAAAAAAAAATGAAATATCGGCGGATTTTAAATTATCAGATACGGAGAAATGAGGTTTTACTGTACTGTAGAATGGGTGGAGCAACTGAAACTTTAATTCATCCTAGGAAAGATCTTTGAAATAATATAAATGCAAAATTCCAAAACATTTGACAACATAGATGATTGTCGAAATTTTATACTGAATGGAATCAATGTAAGGTGACTGCTTAAGACTAATATTACTATTGATTATGAAAACATTTCCTAATGAAATGAGATTTACTATAGATAATGAAAAAATTAATAATAAATTCTGTTGGATAATTACCCATATAAACTTCCCAAGAGGCAATTCGATGACTCGTTTTCTTAAGGTAACATTTAATCTGCTGGAAACCAACACTCTGAAGCAAGTTTTCACAGAACGCAATTGAATCATCCGATTCAAAAAACCATTTAACATCCTAAAAACGAAAAATTAACAATAATAGTAATTCTTATAATATTAAAATTTAGAAGAAAAGAATATCTATTGTGGAAGAATATTTTGCAGAATAGAAAAAAATATTGGAATTACTGTTTATTTGTATGAATAAAAATTGAACAAAATTTAACTTAACACAAGTTTTTTTTTTTTTTTTGGCAATGCAGGAATATAAAACGTCTTTACTGGGCTGCAAATTTCATGGTCCCTTGGTATAGAAAATAATTACACACACATATATTTTTTTCTAGTTAATATCAAGTAGTTTTCATACTGGAGGCGTTTTATTGCTCAGAAAAATAGAGCAATAAAAGTTTTTCGTCTTTTTATTGTAAACGACGTTACATCAAAAGTGTTTTTTTTTTTTTTGTTTTTTTTAAATATATTGGTTCGTACACGGCGCCCTCTAGTCCTTTTACCGCTATTCTCGTTCTGTTTGAATTGTTTCTCGATGGTGACAACACGTACCATTAAAAGGTTTTGCCCTTCCATTTTGTTAAAAGAGGAGTATTTTCTTTTCATTTTTTCACCTTTATTGTGTTTCACGTCTATCTACTTTTCATGTGCCCTTTACTTGCAAATAAGTGTAAATTCAGTCAGAAGATCTCTCAACCGATTGGTGTAGTATCTCCAAAGACGTCTCAAGCTTTCTCTGTTACGGATAAATGCATTTGGAAGTTCAGAGCAAGTACCTCAGCATATTTTATGATCTCCAACTTGGTAAGTCAACTTTATATTACTTGATTTAGATTTTTTTCTATTTAAAATTTCCTCTATAGATGCGAACCTTTTTCAATTTATTTAAGATACAGTCCAAAAACTAGAGTGTAATTATAATTCAGAAGAAGTCTCGATTCATTTTGAATTATTAAAGGTTATCTTCCGAACTTAGATTCAATATTTTGGTCCTCCGGGCCGGATTTATTGTTAAAACACGTTCAAACGTTATTTCGTTTCCTTTTCTGTCAAATTACGGTGAATTGTTGGTCTTACAAATTTGCATATTTCGAATCTTTAATAAGGTATTCGCAATTTTAGGGAAATTGAATTTTCACCTAATTCCAGTGAAACCCATTCTATTTCATTCTAATAATTATTTTATTAGTTTTGACATGAAAATTTCCAAGAAGTTTTTCCTTTTTTTTTTTTTTTTTCAAAATTTCCTATTATCATTTATTCACGCATTCACAACCCAAGCCAAGGGTAGACATCTTGCCAACCGTACGATAAATTCCATTGTTGTCTAGGTCTGACGTCACAACAGTCAGCTGTTAATTGGTTTATAATCCATTTTGAATTTGATTTCGACATCTGTTTCCATCTTGAATATTTTAATTATTGCAATTAAGTTTCTTTTCTTTAATAATAGAAAGTATTGTCAAATTGTTTACTCCATTTAATAAAAACCCTTTTATATGTATAAAATTAAATTTTATATTACAATTTAGTTTTATGATTCATTTCACTTACGCTTTAAGTTTAAATTTTCTGTGCCTTTTTCTGTTTATCTAAAGTTTTATTTCTAAACATTGTAACTTTAAACAATTTTCATAATGATCTATGGACAACAAAAACTTTGTGAGTCATGCTCAACAACCATCAAAGAGAGAGACAGTTTTTGCCGATATCAGGGGTAGGAGGGATCAAATTAAATCTTCCACTGTTTTAGACATTTTCAATGAACAAGCTCATTATGAGGGATATCTCTCAAACCAAATTGAAGCAGCAAACGAAACAATTAGTGACCTTAATGTTCTCTTACCTAAAGAAAATTTTATTGACACTCCAGCCCCTGCAATTGCCTTTAACGGCATCTTACTTAAAATTAAAGCCAATATTTACAGCTAAAAAGGGAATAACCCATTTCAAATATCACTCCTTTTAATAATCAGATTTCTCAAAGCAATTTATCGTAGTCTCCAATTAAATTACCAATGAGTTTTTCAGGTGATTTAGAAATATGGCCTGAGTTTTTGCCCTTTTTCAATCCATCGTTCACAACAATGCGTCTCTCACCCCCATGCAGCAATATCATTTCCTAAGAACAAATTAAAGTGGAAGTGCCCTCTCCGTTATTGCAAATTTTCAACTCATCACAGAGAATTACGACTTTGCTTTTACAGCTCTTGTATAAATAAATATCGAATTTTACAGCTTTCACAGCTCTTAAATGGATATCAGGAACCCGCATAATAGCTCAGGAATATAAGCCTGTTAATTAATTAATAATAAAACTCGTGCAGTGCAATGGAATTCTTCTAATATCAAATGCATATTTTGTCAAAAGACTCACTCTCTGTCTTCCTGTTCTGCATTTTTTCCTCTCACACGTGATCAAAAAATTGAACTTCTCAAGAAACACAAACGTTCTTTCAATTGTTTGGGTCCTCACTTGAAAATCAATTGCAAATCCACATTTACATTTTGTGAATGATAGTCTCACGATCACCTTGAATCCCTCTCAACCTGGAAATTCAAATGCACATTGGAACTCCGCGTCTAATCGCGCATCGGATCATGCATCCAGTAAACACTCATCTGCTGATCAATCACCAGTTGATTCCTCAATGTCTCTCAGTTGCATTACTTCCGGTAATCCTGTAACTTCGCTTCTAGAAACTTTTCTTACACGCATTTTTTATTCACAAATAGGTTACATTCACAACTTTCCTTTATCTCATCGCCCCTTTTTGACCAGTTGAATAAAAAAATGCGTGATCTACCCATGCTTCTGGCCGATCCTGATTTTTATCGATCAAACAAAATTGACCTCCTTCTAGGTGCTGATGTATAACCGCAATTATTATTGTCTCAGCCCTTTATACCAAGCTCTATCGGTCCAATCGCTATTAACACAATTTTCGGTTGGACAATATTAGGTCATACCCAAACCCAATCTCAAAATAAGCCAACTACTTCGTTAATTTCCTCTTGTCAAATTTCCCAAGATCTCTACAAGTTTTGGGAAATTGAGAATATTATTACTCCAACTCTCAAGATCCTCTTGACATTATTGCCGGGCAGCATTTCATCGCCACTCATACGCGAAATGATGATGGCCGATATTCAGTCGCTCTTTCGGTTAAGCCAGACGCTACTCCTTTGGCTGACAACCAGAAAGTTACACACTACTCCCTTACTCAACTCAGCAAACATCTTGATAAGACTCCCACGCTTAAATTGGAATACAACCAGTTTCTCCGCGAATATTTGGATTTGGGCCAAATGTCCGTTCCCACGCAGGCTACTTCATATGTGATTCCTCATCATATTGTCGCGAAGCTCACCAATCAAGGAAGCAAAATACGTGTTGTTTTCAATGCGTCTAGCGCCGACTCAACTGGGCTTTCGCTCAATATTGCTTGATCAAAGGACCCAAATTACAGCTCGATGTTTCCGATATACTACTTTAGATTCCCCCGAATCGCCTTATGTTGTGACATTCAGCAAGTATCGGCAAGTTCTAGTTCATGAGCAAGATCGACACATTTATTTGAAACCCGATCTTGCTGCTCCCGCCCAGGAAGCCGAGCTTAACACTGCCCCTTACGGTTTAGCTCCCTCAGCGTTTTTGGCGGTGCGCGTTCTACATAAGCTGGTCCAAGATGAAGGAGGTCGTTTTCCTTTAGCTGCTCAAGCCCTATTAAAGCAGACTTTTATTGATGATATCATTACAGTCGCGGATGAGATTTACTCCCTTGTCACCTTACAAGTGCAGCTCAAGCAGCTACTTTCATCTGGCGACTTTGAATTACGCAAATGGTCTTCGAGCCATCCCTAAGTGCTTCGTGATTTACCTCTCGACCTTTGAAATTCACAGTACTTTTCAATGATGAAGAAAAGTCCCTTAAAATTTCGGGCTTGAGCTGGGAACCATCCCACGACTGCTTCGTTTTTAGAGTGCAGCCTGTTCGCTGCAGCTCAATCAAATTTAAATGTACCATAAGTGCTGCCATCTCTGGAGGCCTCTGATAAGTTGAGGACCCTGAACCCTACAGGAAAAAATTCATGTTCATGTTCATCCCTGTGAACTGCGAGGGATTCCTCTGTTTTAAGAATAAACTAGTTTCTCAAATAATTATGGAGGAGTAAAAGAAGCCCAGCAGAAAGGGAAGAGGGTAGGACATGAGAGGGCCAGCAACAACAGAAGCACCAGCAATAGAACAGGGAAAATTTTTAAAACAAGAAACTGTAAGTCAACTAAATGCATTCGACTATCAATCATACCACTCATCAAGCATCATTTTTTTTTTTTTTTTGTTCAATTATTATGATTATTATCTTAATGTCCACGATTTTTAACCAACAACCACTAACCATGAAGATTCCTCATTATTCTGTACATTTACGTTAGTACACTGTAATGTGATTCAATTTAGTTTAATTTATACAGTCGTACATACAGTACATATTTATACAGTATGTACCAGCTTTAAAGTAAAGTACCTCGGTCTCTGACAGTCTGCTGGGAGCCCGAAATACAAACACAGCCCTTTCAATCATCCTGCAACATGCAATCCTTTAACGCCAGGATTTTGATCCAATTGGATTCCCGTCACCCATCACCATTTCCTTTAGCATCATAATACAACACATTTGGCCGGCCAAGCTTGATTGACTTCAGATATTGAACTTCTTTGGAAACAACTGATCAACCATTTTGATCTCATTGCCTTACTTCAGTTCCCGCGCTGTGTATTTCCACCGTCGACGTTTGACAAAAGGTCTCTAGTAGGGTTTTCTGACTCCTCTTCTGTCGCTTATGCTGCTGTGTTGTACACATATTTTGAGACCTCTGATTCACGTCACTCTTCCCTTTGGAAAGCTAAAACACGTGTAAGCAAAGTGTACGTGTACGTGTAGCAAAGTGTCCCTTGAAGACACTTTTCATCCCCAGAAGAAGCAGAGCTTTGCGCTGCCGTGCTTCTAATCGATTTAGTCCATTTTGTTCAAACAATCCAATATAAACTCTTGTCGAACATCCGATTTTTTTCAGGTTCTGCAATAGTACTCGCATGGTTGAATACTCCTCCGCATACTCTTAAAACATTTGTCTCCCATAAATTGCCCATATCACAAACAATTCACCGTCTAATTTAACTTGGTCTCATTGTCATACTTCACTAAATCCTGCTGACATGTCTTCTCGCAGTCTTTCTCCTTTGCAGTTTGCTCAAATCCACAGTTTAAGTTTTTGGACTAAGGTCCTTATTAAGGCCCTCTTTTTGACTGATTGTCACAAACAATGGCTTCCTCCTTATCGGGACACCAACTTAAGCACCACCCCATTACCGGGGCTTAAGACTACTCCTTATCACGCTTAACTCGCCTTGCATGACCGCTGACCAAGTAACATTACTGCAGCCGAGATCCTCCATCTTTTTTTTTTTTTAATTTCAAGTAAAGTGCAATTGTATCAAATCTTTCAATAGCTCCATTTTTAAGAAGCCGAAGGCAATGAAAGAGGAAACTTTAATTTCTTGAGGAGGGGGGAGGATGGGCACCGCTTTATTGAGAGGGCTTTGAAGATGCTGAATCAGATACGCAATGTCCTGATTTTCATAAAATCGAGGATTATTCCCTTCTTTTTTTTTTTTTTAATCAACCTCCTTCTATACAACAGACTAACCTCTAAAAATTCCATATATTTGAGCTTTTTGTGAACGCATTCATTTATTTTTATTTTTTTCTCCAAATAAGTAAAATTTGAAATCCAAAATTCCTTTTTTGGGGATAAGAGCATATTATCAAGTCCAGCCACTGTTAGTCTTTTAACCACGATAAACTAACACTAAAAGTGTTTTATAAATAAAAATAAAAAAAATTCTAAAATTTATTTATCGCTACAGACCAACTTAGTACATTAATATGAATATCTAGACTAATATTATACCGAAAATTCTCCCACATCGCTCGTCAAATGCAAGACTGGCTTAACCTAAAATTTAAACAAAATTTAAAAAGCTTTTTAGTACAAATTATGTTTCGATCTTCCTTTAATACCACTGCGCAAGACCACTAATGGGCCGTTATATAATAGATTCGTGAAACATTTTGACTATCGGATAAAGTAGGCGGCAGATTTCAAAGGAAGAGAAAAGCAAAAAAATCGAAATATGACCAATCGTCAGTTTATGTAACATCACTATATCAAAAAAAAAAAGAAGCAGAGCCATTTTTGGTATTAGTTACTTTATCTTTTATAACAACCATTTTTTTACTTTAGACACTATTCTACATGTAATTATGTGGTTGCATCAAGAATAGCTTGTCCTTTAAGACATCTTTTAAGACAATCAATAGATTCTATCCCAGTCCCTCCGCCATTTAAATATACTAGCGGACTCCATGGTCGATTGCGACCGCACATGGCATTACTTAATAAAATAAAAAGGAAATTGGGACATTTCTTAATCGATGAAATTAACTGAAAATTTACAAGAGATATAATAAGATGATTATGAAGAGTTTTTTTCATTTAAAGGTTTACCTTAAGATAACAGTTCCACTTCGGTGATTTTTTTAATATCTCGAAAGCTATGTAAACAGCATTATCAGGCGTCAGGTACATCAAAAGAATTTCACCACCTGGTTTCAGTAAAGAGTAGATGTTTTTCATAGCTTGGCTGAGGGAAAAAAAAATTAATAAATAGCTGTAAAAGTTTAGCTAAGATATAAATACCATAATAAGTTACAAAACATTAATAAATTGAATTAATTATTTATTTAGTGCAATAATATTTCACACAATACATAAGTAAAATCATCGCATAATAAAGGCAGTCTACATATTTACGCAAGAGATATTTTTTAAAACTTGTATATAACCAGGCCCGCATGAAAAAACCAATTGATACTATTATTAACTAACATATGATGAAAACTATATTGATAACAAGTACAGGCCTTGCCTCGAATTATCCATTAACCCTAAACCGGGCGCGCTGGTTGACTTTGGACACCAATTCTCATTAAAGGTGAGTCGTGCAGGTAGCAATTTGAATTACCCCTTCCCGCCCTTAGTACCTTTCCCTGGACTCCTCCTCCATAAATAAGTCTCACATTGGCTTTTGTTCGAGCGACAAGTGACCATTTATTGCGTATTCATCATTGAAAACCACGGCTGGTGTCCGAAAGCAACCACGCGCCCGGACATGTAAGTTATAAAGTTCTTTTACTATTTTATTTTCGGATTTTTTTTTTTTCGTTTATGTTAAATATCTGAAACTTATTCTCTTTAAGGGACAATATTATAAAATATGAAACCATTCCAAGGATTTTAAGAGAGTTGTATGATGAGGAGAAAGAAGGGATCTTCTAAGAATAGGAGTCGGATTTTTCTGATGGGGAAGGTGAAGCCATAAATTATTCTGACCAAGAGCATGACAGTGACTCAGAACAAGAAGGCGGTCCGGATGATGATGATAAGGAATTCGTTTTTGAAAAGGACGGTGAAACAATGTGGTCAGCGAAAGATTTTTCGAAACCTAATTCCAGAACGAAGTCGAAAAATATTTTAAAAACATTTCTTGGCCCTTGGGAGATGCAAAAAATGTTTTTTCAGAAATTAAATGTTTAACTCAAATAATTGATGTAAATATTATAGATCAAATAGTTTATAATAGTTTCAAATAGTTATTTTTAGATTTTTCGTAATATTTTATTTTTTTTAAATATTCAATTTGATTATTATTATTGTTTTCTTGTTTTATCTGTAGAAAAATCATAATAATACAACATTTATAAATAATTTTAAATTATTCATACACCTATACTTAATTTTAAGTAAATAAAAGTCAACCACGCGCCCGATAGTGTAAAAACATTTGGCGCGCCTGGTCTAGGGTTAAATTATAAAGTCATCATCTCAGCACAGACACTGAAAATTAATATATTGCGAAGAGCATTTGTCGGCAACAACAATTAGCACATCCACCAAAAAAAGGGACAAGAGGAAACGAGAGACCCCTAACATGATCTAGCTGTTCCTCTACTTGAACTGGGAGTCATTTTTTATTCATTATTCCAAATTTCATAAAAAGAGTTTTGGCCAGCTTTTCGAGTTAAATAACCCTGTGTGCGGCGGTAAAATACATTAAGCTAATGGGTCTAACGCCTTCAACTCGAATTCGCCTATTCCAACTAATAAATATCACAATGAAAGTTGTAGAGCATCTATATCTGCATCAACCTTTATCCTGAATTTTTCGACTGGAGTAATGATCACCGATTTTTTTCTTTATGTTTAAATTAGAATTAACATTGCTTACAATTAGTGTCATTCTTCTTGTACCGATTCTCTGGGAAATTGAGCTTATAGCCTCTTTTTTTTCCCCCCCTTACAATGGGTCTTAACGTGGTCTTTCTTTTACAATTTGGTTCTTATATAGCATTAAGAAATATTACTTTTAAACAAAATTATAGGATAAATTAGATATGTTGATATAGGACCGAAATATATGTAAGGATAAATGCCTTAATGCAAAGTAGAATCAAGATCACATCATGTCACAATCAGGATTCTGTATTACTTTTATCACACTCAGGGAACATTATTGGTGGTAGACATTTTTGAAATGTATTCAACTAACAATTAAATTTAAGTTTAAATATGAAAATGGTAAGTGATGCCTACTAGCATTTCAATTAGCCATAGCAGCTGAAAAAGACGTTAGATAAATAAATAAACATGTATTTATTAAATTGATCACCAGTATTAATACAACACTTATAATGCGAAGTAAGAATATATAAAGAAAACGTAATTAACTAGTGATTGAACCACTCATTAGCTACTACTATTGCATAAACCGAATAATTAAAGACTTAAATACTTGAAAATAATTTCCTGAATTTTAACAATGGAGTTGTTGAGAATGAGGAACACATGTATTCAACCAGCTACAATCCCACCCGTGAGCAGAGTTGGGCATAATTCTATTTATAAATAAGAATACGAATTTATTTATAGAGTGACTTTAAAGTGAATATGAATTCAAATTTGTTCCCACTACATTATTTGAAACCACATGCAAATTGTATTCACAAATTTTCCTGTAAATAAAAATAAATTCACTGGATAAATTTTAAATATTCACAAGAAAATGTGAATATTTAATCTAAAAACTGTGAATGAAAAAAAAAACATTAAAATCTGTCATTAGAAGTGTATCCAGAAAGAAATAGTTCATACGAAAACATGATCGTCTTCTATGTGATTTTAAACAATCGATATAAGAGTTATTGACTTAGAATACAGTTGTATTTACAGATTTAAATGTATTTTTTTATTCACAGCTTTTATGTACTTTACAGCTTTTATGTAGATGGGTCAGGATAAAGAAAGCAGTTAAAGTTACAGCTAATGAATCATGGGAACTCCCAGAGCTAAGTAAGTAATGAGTAATAAAGAAAGATTATGCTTATAAAATATACATAACTTAATCCTATTACCTAGGATCTGTGACCCAATGTAAACAATAAAATGAAAATATTTTGTCGAATGATAAGTTTTCCCATCCATTATTAAGCGTCTGTTGTTGGATATCAAGTTGTTTAAAAGTCAATCTGCCTTCAATTTCATATTTTGCACAATTTTCGACCATTCGTTCAGACAAATCACATCCAACCTAAATTAAAAAAAGCATATGAGGCTGAACGATGTAAAATTTTCAACATTTTGAGAATATATGATAATCATTGTATAGTGTATGATCATAGTATCCAACCAATGAACAATCCTTTGGAATAAAAGGAAGAACAATGTTAGCCGTGACATCTCCCGGACCGCATCCGATATCCAGTACTCTCTCGCCTTTGGTCCATCGGAAAAATTTAGAGTGTGCTTCCAGGACATCAAGAGTATCCTTGACAGTTACAGTGTTGTTATTAGAGTAAGCTTCAACTTGGTCCATTTCGACAGGTCTTCTGTCCCTATAACAGAGGAACACATTTAAAAAATGTATCTGGGAAATAAAAGTAATTGTTGGGAGATAACTTCTTTAAGTCATGCTGGACACAACCTTCTTCACCAAAATCATCCAATGCTGATTTAGTACTAAAAATCGAGATCTTCAAATAGGAAGATGTTCGATGGTTCGGTAAACATGTTAGAACAAACAAATATTTTCTACCAAGAACCTTATAAGAAAAATAATAAAACAAAAGGAATCAAATATTAATATTGAAAATTTCCTGAGGATATGCATGCACATTGTCCTCTATTTAATCACACCTCTGACTTCTTATATGTATGTGAATTGTTTATGAATGAATTATTTAGGTGAATGCATATATGGCGATTCGTTGCTTAATCTATTATATAACAAACCAAAAGAAATCAAATATTAATATAAGGAAAATTTCCTGAGGATATGCATCCACATTTTATTCTCTTTAATTAAAACTGATGAATAATGTTTAACAACTGTGTATCTCAAATCTTACAGTACTACTAATTTTAGGTAAAATTAGTCCTTTATTTTTATTTATTTATTTACATCTGTTATCAGTCAGAGATTATACAGAGGGAGTTGGCATATTCATAACATAAGCAAAAAATAAAATAAAGCCACATCCTTATCTCCAAGGCTAAAAAAAAATATTAAAAAAAAAATAAAATAAAATAAACATCATTAAAAAAATGAACAAAAGAACATCATTTAATATAAAAAATATTGAGTAAAATACAAAACATACATACATACATAATCACAATAACAGCTTTACTATGAACAGAACTAAAAATTAATACAATAATACTCCTCCAACTGAGGATAGATTTAATTAAAAACCTTAAAAATAGATACAAAAACAAAACAAAAAAATATTTTGTAATTTTTAATTAATAGAATCTATTTTTTGTCCTCAAATAGCTTAATTAAAATTATTTAAAAATCATCCAATTTATTTAAATCCTTCGGCTCCGAGAAATTAAATAAATCTGCTAATTGCTCTTCCTCATCAGCAGATTCTGATAAATATTTGTTTAAATATTTTATTCTAAATGTTAAGTTAAACGGGCAGATTAAAATACTGTGCCCTAAATTATCAGGCTCAAAGCACAGAGCTTACAAGTGTGACTGGAATCAAATATATTGTTTTTTTTATCTTCACATTTTTGGGTTGGAGATTATTTAATAAAACACAGGACAAACAATACACACACAAACACACACACACACACACACACACACACACACACACACACACACACACACACACACACACACACACATCCTGCCATCCTGCCCACCGCGAAGTAATGCCTGCCAGCAGTTCCGCGGTGTGGCATTGCAAAGTATGTAGGAGGTTTTTAAGTGAGTAAGAATCTCACACTGTTGTGGGTTTAACCCCCACTTCGTCTAATGAAAGAATTTTCCCCTACAAAAAAAAAAAAAAAAAACATACACACACACACACGCACACTCACGCAGATATATATGTTCACATAATCAAGAGGGAGGAGAATGATTATGTATTGCTGGAAGTGTCCGAAGATAAGAAACTATGGTTTAAGTTACCTGGGACCATATGGTAACCATTGAAGTGAAAAGTTTGAAAAAAAAATGCTCTGTAACTATTTTATAAATGAATACTTGTTTTGGTTTTTGTTGTTGGTATGAAAACTTGTTTTTCCTGTCTAAACTTAGCAAAATAACTCAGCACGAGGTTACGACAACAACGGTGTTCAATAAACTTTAGAATGTGTCCTACTCCATGGTCATATAACCAGAAAATGGTTATCGGCCGAAAACTTAAGAGACGAAGACCCCAGAAATAAAATTGAGGTAAGAGACGTTATTGCTACTAGTAATAGCTTTGACGTCTTATCAAAAATCGAAGTAGATGAATCGCAGTCAAGCACAAAACAACCAGTTCCCAAAAGACCCCCACCAATTCACCTCAATGATGTGGAAGATTACACAGCATTAGTGCAATTCCTTCAAGGAGAATCTGGTCAAAAAAGCTTTAAATTAAAATCTACTACCAGAGGTGTTAGCGTATACGTCGAAAATGTGGGTACCCATCGCCATCTAGTAGCTAGGTTGAGAGATAAAGGTGCGGGATTCCATACCTTCCAACTATCTGAAGATCGAATTCCTCGAGTAGTCATAAAAAACTTGCACCACACCACTCCCATCGAAACTATTAAAAGCGAATTAAAAAACCTAGGTTACGATGGCATTAATATTGTCAATATTATATCCCGTTTTCTAAGACCGTTGACCATGTTCTTTGCAGAAATCTAAAAAGCGACATTTAATGAGAAAAATTTTATATCATACAGTTATACAAATTGAAGAACCTCGAAAAAAGAAAATCATTTCGCAGTGTCACCTTTTTCAGCAATACGGGCACACCAAAACTTACTGTAATCACGCTCCGAAATGCGTAAGGCCATTATAGTTCTGACTGCACGAAGTACAACAAGAAACAGAGCAAAGTGTGCATATTGTGGAGGGTCACATCTAGCTATTTACAGAGGATGCCCAACTTTAAAAAAAATTAAAGTAGCCATAAATCAAAGAAGACATCCGCATAATCAACGTAAAGTGGAAGTTAATTCTCCTTTGGATATAAAAGAGTTTCCACCTCTTTTACAAAACAAGAAACCTAGTTTTGGTCCCTCGAAAGAAGAATCGGAACATCACCATCAACCTCAAAAACTAGTTCCTAAAAGAATACCAGCTCCTAGAAGAGATTCTTCAAAAACGAGTAAGGAATGTTGCATACAGTACCACCCACTGTTACTGATTCACCAACTGTTCTCTCTAAGTTAGTTAGTGGGTTGAATAGCCTTATTCAGCCCCTGTTTAGTATCCTGCAACAACTGTCATAGATTATCCAATAATTATGCCCTGGCATATCAACATGCCCGATAACACCTATAGAAGACTAAAAGGGGTAACTCCCTTAGACAAGCAGGGTAACTCCCTGCTTAAGTGCAAATCACGACAGGAAGAGATGCCGCTGGGTATCACCCTTCCCCAAGCCTATCAAGCAATGTTTTTCTACGTGTTTAGTCATCAGATTCGCTGAGTGTCTTTTTCTTCTAAGACAGGTGCGAATGTAAAAATGAAGTTATAGAAGGTTATAGAAATCTATGAAACTGTCTGAAAAAGAGAAAAAAATGAAAATTATTTATTTTGAATGCAATAAGGGATACTGTAAAGTATTGGCAATACTATTTAATTGGGCGGGAATTTACTGTATGCAGTGAGCCATTGACCTGAGAACAAAATCCAGATTTTAGGTATTTTAATTAATTATTTATCGCAGTTCAATGTTGAAATTATTTTTAAGAAAAGGAAAGAGAAATATTCTACCTGATTTTCTGTCTAGACAACCGGTTTTGGAATATTTCGGAAAATAAGAGGCAATTAGTGTAATAAATTCAATAGAGCTAAATGAGATAATTAATGATAAAAATAAAAACTTTGAAGAATTTAATTCCGCACATAATACAGAAAAACATTATAGCAATACAAATGCATTTAAGAAATTAAGAGGTATAAAAAGAATAGCTCAGGATTGTGTATCAGAATACAATAGAAAAATACATTCAACTAAATTTGAGCCAGGATATTTATTCAATCAATCAAAATTACTATATTTGTAAGAATAACAATTACAGGGGTCTGGTGGCCCAGGGATATAAATAAAAATAAAATAATAATAATAAATAAAAGAATTTTTTTCCTCCTAGTTTAAAATAAACATTACATTGTAACAATAACGAACAACAGTACAATATCCAAATCTATTCAGAAATAATAAATGCCCTAAACTTCAAGGCCCCAGTTAGATAATAAAAATATTTAATAATAAATGTCCTTCTTGAGGGTTAAGTAGGCAAATTAGCAGTTCTTCATTATCAGGAATTTAAAGCCTTGGAGGTATTGGGTTCTTAGAAACTGGTTGCAGGGCACTCGAAGATAAGGTGAGTCAACGTCTCCGGTCTTTGCAGGTTAGACACACACAGATGGTCTGGGTATCCAGCTTTGCCGTTCAAGTATTGTCGAATCTCATTGGAGGACGTCAGTCGAAGCTGGATAAGAACTCTCTTCTTTTCTATACCCACATCGAAGCGAAGATACACCTCACCGACACCAAGGGAACTCAGCCGCCGGAATAGAGTGTTGTACTCAGAGTTCATGGCTCTTTCGATATCTATCGAGAGAAGGTGATTCTTCCAGCTCTCAATTATCTCCTTTTTATTCATGAGTAGCCAGGTGAGAGTGGACTCCCGAAACACTTCCGTCATTCCCAGTGTGCTCAGGAGGTGGTGCGGCGAAAACCTTGCATCTTTCAGGGTCTCTGGGTGGAAGTCAGTTTTCTTTATAATCATCTCGTAGCCCGTTCTCTCCAGGGCATCGTCATCCATAGACTTGATATTGATCCACCAGTTTAAAGTCCAATTCAAGATAGCTACCCTCAGGTCTTGTCCACCGAACTCGGGCCAAACGAAGTGGTTTGGAGTATTAATTGGTAGATGGTAAATACTTTTTATATACTTCAGACGGGGGCCTTCCACCCTCTCTATAAGACACAGTGTCCATAATTCCGCCGAGTAAAGTGCAGTGGCCGCAGCAATGGTTGTGTCCCAAGATCTTGACTTTTCCTTTATACGGATCTCCTTAACCTTACCCAAAGCCTTGTTACCACGACTGACAACGTGGTCCGCTGCCCACGCAACTAAAAGGAACACCCAGAAAAGTAAAGCTGTTGCTGTATTCTGTCGGTTCACCATCCAGCAACAAGGGGGCCGACTCTTACATCTAGGACTAGCCCTGAAGACTATAACATTAGTTTTACTTTTATTTATCCTCACCTGATTCTTCCTGCAATGAGCAGACAAAGCATTGAGTTTTGCTTGATCATCAGTCCTAGAGTCTCCAAACATAAGGTCATCGGCGAATAAAAGTCCTAGTATGTCGGTCCTGCTATCCAATTGCACCCCATGCAGACCTGCAGATCGAAATCCGTCTTAATATCTGCCATGAAGAGTATGAACAAATAAGGTGAGAGTGATTCGTCCTGTAAAACTCCTATCTCAATGAGAACGTTAAAAATTATTATTTTCATATTTATTTTAGGGTAGAAATCTGCTCGGGAGTAAAGGTTTTGGATAATTCTTATTATTTTGCCACTCAGTCCATAGGAGTTAAGCTTTGCCCATAACATTGCATGATTTACGGTATCAAAAGCCTTGTGCAGATCAATACCGATATCAAGCATAAATTTTGCTTTTTGATTTTCACATAGAGGGTGATGATGCAGTACAGGAGAAAAAGATTATGTATACAAGATCTTTCTTTTTGAAAGCCCATCTGTTCCTTTGGTATGATACTACATTCCGCTGCCCAAAACTTTATCCTTTTGGCCAAGATGGAGGTAAAACGTTTTGAACAAGTGTTAAATAATGCAATACACCTATAGTTTGATGGATCGTTTGGATCACCTTTCTTGGAAAGTATTGTCAGAACACCCTTTGACCAGTCAGATGGAACTTCCTCTGTCCTTAAAACTTGATTAAATAAGTTCAGGAGATAGTCGATCCATTCAGAACTGAGACATTTATAGATCTCGTAGGGTATGCCATCTAAACTAGACTTCCCACTTTTGCTTTTGGAAATACAAAGTTCGAGTTCCTCTAGGGTGATATTTCTATCCAAGTAGGGGTGCCCAAAATTTGAAAATTGCGATTCTTCTATTATTAATCCAGGTGATGTGAAAAGGGTTTGTAAATATGAACACCACGTATCAATGTCAATTGGGTTTTCTTGGTATGATTTTAGTAACAGAGCTATATTCTAAATATAGTTCTAATCTGTATTCACTATTCTTTAGCTTCCGATACAATCTCTTCTTTCTTGATTCTCTGCAATAATTGTTAAACCAATGTTTGTCATTTCTTTGCCCCTTTGGTGGAATTTACTTTGGCTAAGGAATCACAGCTTAGGGTTGTAGTCTTGGTTGCAGCAGTAAACTATTCGTATAATTCCCCCGGATCATCACTATTAAAGTAAATTTGATCACATTTCGAAAGTAAATCGCCAAAAACTTGGGGATCGCAGTACTTCCATTTGATGACTTCACTTTTTAATTCGAATTTATTGAGAAATGATTTCTCTTCTATGTGTTTTATAACGGGTGACTTCGATAATAGTGTTAAATGAGTTGCCTTGTGATCAAATATATCAGAAAGGTTAATTCTTTTGAAATCCCTCACGATTGTCAGGTGGTTGACAACAGCCAAATCTATGACGCTCATTCCAGAAGTTGACACATAAGTATAATGTGGAGGCCTCTCAGACATTGATCTACCATTAAGTACATACGTCGAGGAGCTCAATCAGACATTGTCCGCGCTTATTAACTATGTTATCGTGGGACAGCCGAGGATAAAATATGGTAGACCTATCAAAACACATGGTCTACTGAGAGCTCTATGTTCCCGATTCGGCAGTTAAAGTCGCCTGTGATAATTAATCTAGGATTTCCATACAATTCTTGGATATAATTTAGCTGATCCCTAAATAAATCCAAGCACGGCTCAATTGTCGTACCTAGGATAAAATGGGTAGGCCATAACTTAAACCTTATAAATAACCATAGGTTGGTCTTATCCAGGAGGGAAAGAACCTGGAATTTGTCTTTTTTGCAGAACACAGCTATTCCTGAGCTAGGCCTCCCAACAGACTTTTCCATGAATACCTCTACTAACATATATTCATAGTTTTTAAGAAATTGTGGTACATCTCTACTAATTGTTAAAGCTCGAGTTTCAAGAAAACAAAATATGTCAGTATTTTCCATTATTTTTATCGCTTCAAAATCGAAATTTGCAAGATGCAGTCTTCGAAAACCCGCAATATTCCATGTGAGGATGTTTATTCCGTTTTCACGCCGTGTTGTTTCCTTATCACTGTCCAGATTTAGGATTTTCTATTTAGCAATGAATTTATTTGGTGGGCTACGTAGCGTTGTATTATCGAGGGAGGAGAGCCGAGGTCTGAAAGACAAGTCAGAATGCTTTATTGCCGTCTTCTCCAGCTGTTCCCTGTCGGTCCCTTCTTAAGCTGGCGCGAAAATTTCTTTATCTCGCTATTTGAATGTAGGGCAATAGCTCTTTTCTCCGTTTCCACATTTTCAGCGGGAGATCATCCGAAAAATTTATTCCGTGCTCTTTTAGCTTGGGGTTGGATGTTAAAAATTCCTATTTCTTCCATGCATTTATAAAACGGGTTAATACGCATCTGGGTGAGTCTTTTCTTTTACGCCCAAGACGTGTTATAAAATTAATTTCTATTTTTGTTATAGAAATTTCAATTTTCTCCGTTGAATATTGCACAAACTTTTCAAGAAACTGAGAACGTCTCCTAATCCGATTCATGAAAATTATGTAGTATGATATTATTTTTTCTGCTGTTTAAATCGGCATCCTCGTACGTCTTCCTTAAAAATTGTACCTCCGTTAAAATTATATTCTGCCCATCCTCTAAGGCCTGAACCATCTCTTTCTTCTGTTCTAGCTCCTCTTTATAAATCTTGGCCTCTTCATTGCTTCTCTTAACCTCGCTACTAACTGTTCTTAGAATTTCAAACATTCCATTCAGCGACGGCTGTTTAAAGTTGTTTTCGTCATCTAAGTCCCTATTAACTAGACAACTGTAGTCACGAAGTAGTGGGGCAGACAGTTAGGCAATGAGATATCAATAAGAGAGAATTAGTGTAGGATTAGGGCCTAGATGCAAGGAGAGCTGCCTCAGTATTGAATAGACAACGGGAGGGCTGCTGCTGTGAGGCGTGACTTAAGTTGAGTATTATATTCCGCAACTTATCAGTTTGCAGAATCAACACTATGAGGATGACGTCACAGGCAACATGGAGGGTGTATCTTTTCCAGGTTAGGGCATAAACTTTATTATTTAAATATTAGTTTGATACAACAGTTAATAATACTCACGCCGGATACCTTAGCTCCAACAATTCATTGGTAAATATAAAACTGAGTAGATAGATACTCACGCTGTTGGTGTTAATATTGGAATAGGAAATTTTTAACTGCCCCTTATGAACTTCGAGTTTCCTCTGTCCGAAAGTAATTATAAAAACTATTTATGTGGTAACCATGTCTATTAGTTAGTTCCAAACTTAATATTAATGAAAATAATTTCTGGTTAATTAGGCGAAAAACAACTAAAACGAGGAATTTTTAGGAACTCTAAAATTCGGCATTAACCTGTGTAACCTTCCACCAGACCCAGGATATTTATTTGTTGGGAAGTAGTCATTAATCTCTCCACTTAACGCATTAACTAAAACTTATCTTTTAAGCCAGACTTATCTTTAAAATGATAAGCTTTTCTAAATTCTATGAAATTTTTTTAAATAAATAGAAAGAGAGAAGAAAAAACAAGAAGAGTTCATGAATTTAATATTGGTGACAAAGTATATGTTGAGAATGGAAGCAAGCTCAACAGAAAGAATCTCTCTCTTTAATTTGGAGATTTGAAATCTTTTGGTTCTGATCCAGTAATAAGATGTCGGATTCATGACGTTTAAGTTGATCTTCTTGGTTGCCGACTATTTCTGCAATTTCTCCCTTGAAAGTAGTTTCCTTGATTCAGGTTATCCATCTCTTGACTGATGTCCTTTTTCCATTTTGACAAATCCTCTTCTACAAATCCTAACCTTTCTCTATTGTTTTCAGCTTTTAAATTCCATCTGAGACCTAAAAGATTCCATTTCCATCCTTAATTGAGTTTGAATCACTTCCCTATTCTTATCACATTGGACATTTAGTTCTTCCCCAAAGGTCTCCATTTCTTTTCTGAATTCCTCTCTGCTTCTTTTAAAATTCTCCTTGAACTTTAAGAAAAGATGGAAAAATCTTCCTTTAGTTCCATTACCTGTTGATCTATCTTTTCATCGATTTTACTTTCCATTTCTTTGAATTATTCTCTTTGCTTATCTATTTTTTCTGACTGGCCATCTATTTTTTCTGACTGTTGTTGGAAGAATTTCTTCATCATCCTTATCATTGAACGTTCTTCTCTTCGAGTGATCGTAGAAATACTCTCCTCCATAGGTACGACTGTCTCCTCACTACCAAAGCTATGTCCTATCTCCTCTTATTTACTTGCAGTCCTTGACCGAGTAATTATTTTAGTGGGGTTAAATACTCCGGAAATTATCTCTGGCTGCCCCCTAGAAGTTAAAACATCTTCATCCCCACTATCACTGTCGGAAGTGGCGAGTGTCGGTACTTTCAGGATACCCTTTTTAGCTCCGTCCTTGGTTAATGGCATATTGATGTACAAGAGAAATATTTCGAACTAAGGACTAACACTAGATTTAGGTGTAAATAAATCAAGGAGTATGGACAATCAACTAAATCAACTCAACTAACCAAAAGCAAAGTGAAGATAAAATCTCTTAACAGAACAGGAAATTCCAACCATTTATAAAATAACTATGACAGCTCTCTCCACTATTGCAACCTCTGATAGAACAATTAACCCATAGCGCCAAATGATGAAAATAGTTTTGAGTCTTGTCAACTTGACACTCATCTTTACAAAACTAACTTGAAACACTTTTTAAAAATTCTCAAATACTCTTTTAATCTCACCATGGATTACCATGTTAGTTAAAAAGTCACTAATACTTTCTATGTCCTGAAGGGACACCCTATCACTCCACATCAGGACTGTCCAAAATTATAACCAAAAAGTACATGTTGACCGTACGACGTCACATTCAAGAGTAACTCGCTGGGACATTCCTTACCTCACCTAAAAAATGGAGGGGAAAATATTCCTCCACTGACAACTTTATTAAAAAGACATAAAAATAAAAACAAAAATGATATATTTGTAGGTTCTCTACTAGAGAAAACACCTGTAAACTTTAATTTGCACGGTTCTTGTTATTAAAATAGTAATTGATAAAAAACAGATAGCGTGGGGACTATTCTATTTTAACGGCCTTTATTTTAACGGTCGTAACGATCCTATCTGGTAAACAAAAACAGGATGTCTTGAATTTAGCAAAGAAGAACTCTGAGAGGAAATGAAGTTTCCGCATTAAATCAGCACCCTAGTCCTTCTACTAATTTAGTTATTAATTAAAATATTGATTAGCTGACTTTAAATTTAGACTCCTTATTAAAAATGAAAAATTTTGATATCCAACAAGATATATTTTATTTAACTATTTATTAAGTTTTCTAATTGGTAAGTGATTCTATCATCAGTTATGACAATTATATATGGAATTTTCGGCTACCTCTTGACCTGATACATAGCAGAACATATATATTTGCTTTCATATCAGCAACTCTTCTTCAGTAGAAGTGATTTCAGGGGGGGAAATGTAAATCCTAACTAGAACCTTATGTTAAAATTGGGAGAGGATTAATTTAATATCAGAATTATATTATAACATATGTTTAAAGATGTTTAAATAATAAACAAATAAACAATTTTAAAAAAAAAATTAAAATGTTTTAACAAACATTGGTTGTTTCTTTGAGTTTCGTGTCACAGCCTGTACTTTAATTAATGTTTACAGGTTTGTTTTACTTATTTATTTTTGTACCTTTCCTTAATGTAAATATTTATTTTAACATAATTGTAATGTTTACAGATTACTAAAATCAGTTAGATACCGACTTATATACGTACAATTTATGTAAATGTACGTTCCCCAAGATTTCTTGCTAGTTTTCTGAATCAATTCATTTATAAAGAATGTATTGACTTTTTGAGGTTAGGTTAGGTTTTAGTGTTTACGGACACACATCGTAGGTTATCAGTGTCCTCATTCATTTAGTTTAATACTCATTTTTTTGTTTCATTTTATATTTTATCAAATCATATTTTTTTAAAAAATTAAATAATTTATCTATATTTATTATGTTTCCCCCAGAATCGTTTGGAGCTTTCGTTCGGTTCCCAAACATTGAAAATATGTTTAATGACGGGGACAGTCTTCTAAGATGTGGCTGACTGACAACTGTACTCCGTATGCTGCACATATTTTGTTTCAATTAGGATTTAATTTTTTTTCAATTTATTTTTTTCATCCGTTCTTTCCTAAATAAATAAATAAGTAGACAAAAGTACTCATATACTGGTTTTAAAAAACATATAGAAGATGACAAATGGCCAATGTAAAAAAAGAAGAAGCTTAGGATTAGGTAATTTTAATACCAATATGAAAAAAATTGTAAAACATACATGGATAGTATAATTAAGTGTAAAAGATTAATGTATTGTTTGTAGTGTAGATAACCCCAGAGGATGAGCCAAAAGCTCGAAACGTTGGGAAAAAAATAATAAACTACAAACACGGAAGAGCTCCTTCATTAAAAAAATCCTATAAAATGGTAGTCGTTTGTATAGTCTAGTGATAATGAGGAGGAATATGTTTTGTTTATTAGTAATGTTCAGTGTTTATTTTTTTTAAGTTCGTAAATTTCAAATGTAATTCTCTATTTACATTTTATACCTCTATAAATTATTTGTTCTGCCATGCTTGTGTTGTTTAGTTACGTAAACATATAATGAACCTTGTTTAAAAAAAAAATATGATTTTTGATTTCTTACCCCCGTGTACCACCGGAGGGTGGCTCACACTAGACTGGCGCATCGGGCACTTTCGTCCGTCACAAAACTTTCCACGACGATGTATAACGAGGTAGGATTGTATTGTTTATTTTATTAATGCTGGATTGTCAATACTGCAAAATGCCCTTGAATAACTCCCAGCCGATGAGCGAAAATCATTAAGGTAAGCCGCCAATGAGCGAGGAGAATGAATTACAGCCCCGGCGTGAACGTATTAACTTAAATATTATTAAAACCTATTTTTATTTCGGTGGGTACAGTGGGGTTGTTGAAGGATATGAGGTAATTACGACTATTGAGTTTTTCAAATATGTTAATCTCTTCACATCATCTTTATTTTGTGGTTTTAATTCATTTTTTTATTTCATCAATAGAAAAAAAATATAGATCAGGGCACCATATAATTCCATTGCTTTTATTCAGCCTACGACGTGCTTCTAATTTTGAGAAAGTTTTCTCTTTTTAGAAGCTTCTCATATTGATTTTCTGAATTAACTTCTACTAAAAGTGCCCCATCTCTTAGTTTTTAATGACTTAACCTCAGCGATCAAACTGTTTATACTTTTGTATATAAAGAGAGGAGAAACCGTTTAAAATCGAAGGGATTCCCATTATTACCGCTGCCTATTCTTCTTATAATTAAGAATCTAACACAGTTTTTTGGTTTGCTTTTGATACTAACCGGGATTGTTCCTTTAAATTTGGCTTTTTTCCGCTTTGCGGGCGGAGATTCAGGCATGGTTGTTTCTTAATTTTATAAAGGAAAATGAATTAAACAATAAGAAAAATAAACGAAAAATAAAAAATACCTTCTGAAAAAAATAATATTAATAATAGAATAAATTAAACGAAAGTAAAATGTGAGTTATCGTTGTCTAGCAGATGCTTAATCCTCAGGAGCCCACTTACCACGTCCGCAGTCAACCAAGTATCAACTCCTCGATTTTTAGAACTTCAATAAGGTCTGTTTAAAATTTTCATTTACTTATAATGTTTTAAAAGTTTCATCTAGAAGAGAGCTAGAAGAGATTGCAAGCCCTATTGGACAGAAGAAATTTTAATGTTGCAGTACCAAATGTGGAAGCTATCAAAAGCGCTAGCAGAGAATGAACATAAGCACGAACCTTTAACATTAGTTCAGGAAGACCAAGTCTACGGTGGTAAAGCTGCACCATATCTACTAATGGAACACCTATTTGAAAACACTTACATACTAAATCACACTAAGAAAATACAGATTAAAATCAAACAGGCTCTGCATTTACAGGGAGCCAAGAAGAACCAAATCAACTGGGTTCCCTCTGAGTTTTGCAGGAACTCAAAAAGACTCCAAATTAAAAGGCTCCCCAGGAATAGATAAGATAACTAATGAGCTTATAATAAATATTGTTTGTTTGTTTCTTAGGGTTTTAAGGCGTAAAACCTCCGGGGTCATCAACGCCTGTTATACTTATATTTTTATTTTCTTGAGACTAATCGTCAGTTTTTTAATAAATAATTAGAGAAAAACCTGTAGTAAATTATGATACTACGTATTTCTATATTTGGTTAATTAGTTTATTTATTTTAAGGAACTTTACAACCATGTTTATGTTAGGCTGATTATTACTTAATGTTATTGTTATATCTGGTTGAAGAGAAAGTTTATTTAAGCTGGAGATATAATATGGACATTCTTGAAAAATGTGACTAACAGTGAGAGGGCTATTGCAGTGTTGGCATGTTGGTGGTGACTGTTTGGTTATAAGATGCAGATGAGTTAGGTTTGTATGGCCTATTCTCAACCTAGCCACGGCGACCTCCTCTCTACGATTTGAACGATTAGATGTGGTCCAGGGTTTTACGGTTTTTTTAATATATTTTAATTTACTAGGAGGGCTTTCGTTCCACATGGATTGCCAACTATCTGATATTTCCATTTTTAGAGGAAGACTTATTTCTTGCGGAGTTAGTATGGCAGTGCCTCGACCCGGAAGTGTGAGTGCTTCTTTCGCAGCCCTATCCGCCAGCTCATTACCAATTATCCCCACGTGACTGGGAATCCATACGAAGTAAACTGACTTTTCTAGATTGTCAAGCATACAGACGTAATTATGAATTTTTCGTAAGACGGAATGTTTTGGATACATGTTATTTAAACCTTTTAGTGCACTTAAAGAGTCGGATATTACAACTATTGTGTTTGATGTAACTGTCATACAGGAGTGGAGGGCTGAAGCTATGGCATGTAGTTCTGCGGTGTAGATGCTGGATAATTTATGGAGTTTTATTTTATGTGTAGAATTGTTGGTAACGAAACCGGAAGCAGTGGCATCTTCAGATTTTGAACCGGTATACACGGTATACACTAAGAATGGATCTATAAAGCTTTGTAGGAGACGGTGGAATTCAATTTTGTATTCTGTGGGTGAGGTATCGCTTTTGGGTAATCGGGAGAGATTGATAATTGTTTTAGGGGGTTTGTAAATCCAAGGCGGGTTTTCATTTTCTGTTTTGTGAATAGGTAAGTTCTTGAGGAATGAAGTGGGCGAATAAATTCTTTCTGACAACGGGAGTGTAGAATTGGGTTTGTTTCCTTAGCAACGTGAGCCTGTCCGAGCCCCAGGAAGTATTGCTCAGATACCATAACACCATCATTCTTTTTGTAGCGGTTGTTTTTAGGGCAGAAATGTGGGGTTCCCAAGTCATTCGGCGGTCAAAGATCATGCCTAAAAATCTGTGCTGGTCGGAGTATGGAATTAAAGCGTTTCCAAGATATAAATCGGGTGAGTGAGGTGTGTTTCTTTTTCGACTGAAATGAACGCATTTAGTTTTTTCGGTAGAGAAATGGAGACCAATAGAGAGGGACCAGTTTTGGATTCTATTAACAGCGTCTTGTAATTTGCATTTTATTGTGGAAATATTGTCTGATCGGCAAAATATGGCAAGGTCATCGGCGAACAACAGCGGCTTGACACCTCTTGGCAAGTTCAGTCCTAAGTCGCTTATCGCTAAACAGAATAGTGTTCGACTGAGGACACAGCCCTGGGGGACGCCGTTGAGTTGTTCTCGGTATTCTGATAGTTCAGATCCTATTTGAACCCTAAAGTGTCGATTCGAAAGAAATTGTTCAATATAATAGTACATTCGACCTTTTATTCCTACTGCTGATAGTTTATTGAGAATGATGGAGTGGTTAATGTTATCGAAAGCTTTTTTCAAATCAAAAAATATTGCAAGTGTTTGTTGTGCGTTGACAAAAGAATATTGAATTTCGGCTTCTAAGGTAACTAAATGGTCTAATGTGCATCGGCCTTTACGGAATCCTAACTGAAAAGGTTGAATTAGATTGTTGTTTTCTATTATCCACATTAGTCTTTTATTTATCATTCGTTCCATTATTTTACTGAGGCAACTTGTGAGAAATATGGGGCGATAGCTAGTTGGTAAACGTTTGTCATTTCCGCTTTTTAGAAGTGGGATTACCAACGAATCACGCCAATTACGTGGAAACTGTCCGGAGGACCACACATAATTATAATACCCAAGTAGCCATTCTAGAGTGTTTTCTGGAAGATTTTTTATCATTTCATAGTGGATGAGGTCAGGGCCAGGGGATGAACCTTTAACGTTATTTAATATGTTTTTGAATTCCCACAGAGAAAACGGGAGGTTGTAGTGTAATGTTTCGTCGTCCATTGTTATTTCTCTGTCCGGTACTTTATGATTGGTTGGGTTTCTTCCGCAATTATATATTTTAGAAAAGAAGTCAGCAAATGTGTTTGAAACGGGTGGAGGATCGTCTGACAGCTGTCCGTTGACCAAAATGGTGTGGCGACAGGGGAGGGGAGCATTTGATATTTTGCGTATTTTGTTCCACACTTCGGTTGGTGATGCAGAAGAATTAATGGAACTGACAAAATTTTTCCAGGACTCGGTCTTGCATTGCTTTATTACATGTCTGCACATGGCACGGCGTCTTTTATATTCTATTAATTTTTCGGAGGTCATGGATTTTTGAAAATTTTTGTAGGCCTTTCTGCGATCTTTAATTGCTTTTTTGCAAGCATCGTTGAACCAAGGTAAAAGCGGCCTTCGTGGGGACCCGGATGTCGTCGGTATTGAGGCTTTAGCTGCATTTACGATCTTATTCGTGATGGCTTCACAGCCTTTATCGATATTCATTTGGTACGGAGGAGTTGGGGGTGGAGAAGCAAGGGATGTAAACAGAGTCCAATCAGCTCTGTTTATGATCCATCGTGATTTTATTCTTGTCGGATTTGCGGAATTAAATTTCATTAGGATCGGAAAATGATCGCTACCGTACAAATCTGGTAATGTCGTCCAATTTATAACATTATATAGAGCACTATCGCTTAAAGAAATGTCTATGTGAGAATAGGTACTATGGCTTGAACTGAAAAAGGTATGTTCTCCGGTGTTGAGTAGAAGTAGATTAGTGGCGTCTAGAAAATTTTCGATTATTTTACCTCTAGTATTTTTATCTTGGGACCCCCATAAAGGATTATGGCCGTTAACGTCCCCGATAAAAAGTACTGGTCTTGGTAATTGATTATAGATATCTATAAGTTGCTGTGTGTCTATTGTACGATCTTGGGGAAGATATATGTTACAAATGGTAAAAGAAAAGTCTTTGTGCACTCTGACTGCTATTGTTTGGAGGTGGGAATTAATGTTAATTGGTTCAGAGTAGACAGATTTGTGGATAGCTATTACAATTCCGTGATAACTGTTAAGATTTTCTTTCCTATATATTTCAAAATGTTTTAAAGTAAAATTGTCATTGATTTTAAGGTGAGTCTCTTGAAGAGCTATGCAAAACGGGTCCGTATCTTGAATGAGAATTTTTAATTCATTAAAATGGGTTTTTACACCATTGCAGTTCCATTGAACTATTGACATACCTAGGTGTTATTAGGTGTGCATTCCTGCACAGATACATGTGCAAATATATAACCCGTTTGACATATGTAGATAAGAAAAAAAAAGAAAAAAAGAAAAAAAAAAAAAAAAAAAAAAAAAAAAAAAAAAAAAAAAAAAAAAAAAAAAAAAAAAACGTACACCGTGCGCGCGCGCATGCACGCACACACACATAGATATATATATATACATCCACGCCACAATACACACACACACACATATTTAATACATTAACACATTCACTAATATTTATGCATATATAGACCCACAGACATCTACATACGGTCACACCCATACACATACATACAGATGCACCTATAGCATCTAATATTAAAAATAAATAACTAAAAAAATAAATACATAAATACATATAAAGATTTAAATAATCAGAAATAAAAATAAAATAATATGAAAAAATGAAATAGCAACTAGAAAGAAAACAATAGACAAATTTTTTTCCCCATCTTGCCCTGACATTCCTAAATAATTTTTTGTTACATTCTTTCCTTTGGTTTGAGAATTTTTCTGGGAAGAGACAGGCATTAGCTATTTTATATATTAGTGGTGTATAACTTGTGATCGAACGAATCTTTTGATCGAAAAAATGCATGCCTACGTACACATATATATTCATGTCGACCGAACAAAAAAAAATTAATAACATGTATAAAACGAGGGAGATATATGTTTTGTTAATTAGGATACAATATTGTTTAATTTGTTTATAATACATTAAGGTTAGGTTGCGATATTTGTTTTCTATGGCAGTATTGAATGAATTGGAAATGTTTATTGTTTTGTTGTTTAGGAATGAATGGTTGTATAGGGAGCTGTAGATATCGTTGTTATTATTATTGCTTGTGACATATATGTTATTTTTGTTATATTTATGTCTGTTTTTATTTGTGCGAGGATATTTGCAATGCCAAAAATATATTTCTGTTTTAGGGCAGAAGCTGGTGATATAGTATTTTAGTTCAAAATATTTTTTATACGCGGGAATTATGATAATTTCTTTGTTTTTTCTATTCATTACGTTTTTTTTTAGTTTTTCGGTTTCCCTGTTTTTTTATTAGTAACGACGGTAAATTCTCCCTCAGTGCTGTTTTCGATGTCTATCATCATTGAAGCACCTTCGGTCCTATCCGATGGGCTTGAACCGTCAGAGGGGGGAGGAGGGGGGGCTTCGTTACGCTTCCTGGAGCTGGACCGGGACCGGCTGCCAGGAGGTTTAGGTTCGGCCGGTAGGGTCGCTAGCGGAGGGTCTGTTGGAGGAGGGGGGAGGAGAGGGGGCGGAGGGGGAAGAAGGAGAGGGGGTGGAGGGGGGAGGAAGGTTTCGGGATTTAGTACAATATTAATAGGATTTTGGAATTTATTTTCTCCAACATTATTGGTTTGAATACCAATATCTCTTTTTTCGATATTATTCGATTTTGTTTTTGTTATTTCAGAAAATGATTTTTTGAAGGTTAAAGGGTTTTGTTCTTTATACATTTTTTTGGCTTCATTTAAAGAAATTTTATTTATAGTTTGTATTGATTTTATTTCTTTTTGCATTACGAAAATAGGACACGTACGGTCTAGCGCATGATGCTCCCCGGAACAATTGACACACTTGGGGGGGCGCGTACACCTAACATTGTCCCCGTGTTTATCTTCTCCGCATTGTATGCATTTAGCCTTTTGTTTACAATCCTTAGTAGGATGAGCGAAACCCAAACAGTTAAAACATCGTAAGGGATTAGGGATATAGTTTTGTACTCTGACCGTATAGAAACCTATTTTTAATTCTTCAGGGATTCTCGGTGATGGGAATGTTACAATATATGAGTTGGTTAATATCTCATTTCCATTTTTTTAAATTTTAATTCTTGTTATATCCGTTATTGCAGGAGATAGTTCATTTTTAATTTCGTCAATTTCGAGAAATTGGAGGTCGTAACATCTGATTACCCCTTTACTATGATTTAATGTACTGTGGGGGGATACATGTATGGGGAACTGGCCACCGAAACTTTTACATTTCAATAACTCCTCCGATTGTTTTCCATTTTTTGTTTCAACAAGTAGTGATCCATTTTTTAGTTTTTTAATCATTTTTAAGTCTCCTACAAAACTTGATAAAAACTTATTAATAAAAAAAGGCGATACTTTTTGAAAATTTTGTTCGTCCTCTCTTTCTAAGATTAGAAAGGAGGGGCTAATTTGGGTATCCTCATTTTCGGGCAACAATTCAATTCTACCGCGCGGTCTTTTTCTTTTAGCCTTTGGGCTCTTAAGGTCTATGGGGTCATCCATAGAAAAATCTAGTATTTTTAAAGGAATGAAAAGTAATATAACTTATCACTAACAACAAATAAATAAATAAAGTAAAGACAGAGATGAAAAAAAAAATATATATATTTCCTTCTAATTTTGCAAAGAATAAAAATAAGTAAATAAATAAGAAAAAAAAATCTATTTTTAAGGAGAATAAAAATTGAAAAAGAAGAATAAATCTTAATCTTATCTGTAACTGGAGGTACACGTCTTCTCTCTCCTACTGCTGAAGCCAGACTGATAATAAATATTGGTGAGGAAGCAAATATGATACTCCTCAAACTTTTCAACAAAAGTTGGAGAAATAGAATAATGAAACTTTTAAAAAAACATTTTTCTAGATATTTGTTTAGGGGATTATACAAATAAAAATTGCGTTTATACTGAACAATCGAGTTTTTGGAAGATATACCTTAAATTAGGAATCCATAGAATGGGTTCACAATAACGCCCCATAATAAATTGGAGCTAAATTATCGAATTTTGAACTCTTGAGAATGTTTTCGAAAACCACGGAGATACTGTATTCTTCTCAGGCAGAGACAGTTAATATTTCTTTATGTAAATCAGTAGTTTAGAAAAAAGCGATTAGAGTAAATTGTATTCTTTAAAGTTTACGAATGCCATATGTTTTTTGCCGATTGATAATCATTTTGGGCAGCATGCACGTCGCCTCCTGTCACAACTATCCTCTCGACTTCTCTCTAAATAGTTTTCTTTGTTTTCCATAGTAAAAGGAAATGAAAAAGATAGTTTGTTATCGTTAAAGTTTTGATTTAGTTGTTAAGTTCTTAAGACAACTACTTATTGCCATGGAAACCAATAATATTATTCCGTTAAATTATCAGGAAGTAGAATTTATTATTTTCTTGACACGCCAATATTTAGTTTCAGTTATCTTCTACAACTTTACAAACTAAATAATATCATTTCTTAAATTCTATGCTTTCCAACGACTTATTATACCCATGTATTACTGCTCATATTACCAGAAATTGAAATTTTTGTATTGAAAATTTTGGGAAATCATATATTAAAAACTCTTGAGGGAAACTCTTTTATTTGATTATTTAATCCTTTTATATTTAACCATTTCCCGTTACTAGGGATAATAAGTGATTATTTTTTACTCTAAACAAACAAAATTAAAGGTACTTCATAGGAAGATTTTTCCCTTCCATCAGATCGTTCATATGATGATAAAACCTACCTCATATTAAAGAATACTTCATTAGGATTAAACTTTACAACTTTAATAAAAAAATCGTTGGAGGCGTTTAATAGCGCCCTCTACGTTTACTCAATTTTGACGAAATATTTCCTGTCACATCACTGGCTAATACCTAATTTCAGTTTCAGAAAGTTCAGAAAAATCTTCAGTTTTAGCTCTTAAAAATCGTTTCTGAGCTAGTCTGTCCACACTCACGCACTTTTGCAACTATTAACTGCATCATCAAGGGAATGGTCTCATTGAATTTTGAATAATAAAATCTATCGAAAACGATGCATCACTCGACCAACTTAAATTTAATGGAATCTATAGATCTCGAATCTTACTACTTCAAACACGACAATTTTTGTTCTAATCATAGTGAATTCGCTCTCTTGTTCCAAAAACGTCATATCTCAAAAATCGGCTATTTTTATTTATGACTATTTTCTGAATGCGCTGAAAGAGTAGTATATCCATGAATGATAGTCCTACATTTAACTCAATCCAAGCAAAATCATGAATTTTTTAACAAGAACGTCAAAAATCAAAAGGAACTGTTTGTCATAATAATAAAATGCTGAACTTACCAAGGCTGAAACGCAAATGTTAAGCAAGATAAATAGAAAATTGGCACCTTATATACGAAAAAAGGAGGGGTGGAGGAAAATTAAAAAAAAATCAATGATAAAAATTCATTAGTGATACAGCGAAATTTCCATAATTATTAGTTTTTTAAATGTTCTCTCACTCATTCTTATTCGTTTGAATGTACCTACCATTTAGACAATGGAATATCCTTCTAAATAATTCTCAACATTTGCTTTCACAGTGTCAACCAAAAAAAATTTGAATAAAATAAATAATTTACATTTATATTGAATAAGAAATTATGTACGATCTTCCTATATCAATAATCCCGATGGTCTCCTTCAGCTCACTTATTTACTAATAAATTAAATGGGTGGTGAAGAAAAATTTTTCTTTATTAATATCAAAGATTAATTTTTAATTTAAAATAAGAGATTCGAGATTTACATTTTATTAATTATTATTACTTTTTTATTTTTGTATGTACATTTGTATAGTTATTGAGTGAATGTGTCCATACAGCTCTAATATCAATGCCCTTGATTGTGGCAGAATGTATTAATTCTTTCAATAAATAAAAATAAAAATAAAAAGTTAAAAGGAATTGAAACAATTTTTCATGGTTTACTTAAAGTATGTAAAAAGTTGGGAATTATGAGGGAAACTTATTTTTAGTTTTTTTGGTGTAATATGTTAAACATTTAATTGTTTTCCAGACAACTGATTGCTCAAGAAATTTATTTAGGCTTGGGAATATTCACAATAAATACCAAATGGAAATGCATTTCAAGTGTCGTAAAAAAATTATTTACTTCAACTCGAAATACATCCTTTTTACTTAAAAATAAATTATAATAATCTATGTAAATAAAGATGAAATTCTGTTTGTTCTTTATAGAAATCCATACCGTTTGTCCTAAAATCTCCAAATTTCGCTCAGTGGTTCTTTGATACCAGGTGCAAACACCTGTCCATATTAAAATTGCATAACTTCAGCCAATCTCTCTCTTATTGTTATAAAAATCGTTTTGATCTCGCTTTACATTGTTTTTTTACGAAATCGACCGTTTGAGTCGGTAAAACTAACTTTATAGATTTTATAGATTTAAAAAATGAAATTCTCCGGGTGAAACCGGTATATACAGCTGGTAATATATATAATTCACTAATATATATAAATAACTTATAATAGCTTATGAACATATCAAATACTTCCCTTTGGATTACTTATACCATCAAGGATAAAAACTGACGAAATTGATACGATTCTTCACTATTCAGTTATTCTTTTCATGTCTGGCCCCTTTTAGGAAGCTGTGCTAATCCAAATCTGTCCTTCGCCCGCACATCGTTGGTGCTGATAAATGATGCTTTTCGCAATACTTATATTAATTTTTAGTGTTCGCATTGGCGGATCCAGGGGGGGGGCTGTGGGGGGCTGCATCCCCTCCCTTTGGAAAATTTTTCGTCTTTTAAAGATAGATTTTGACTTTCCTTAATGTAAGGAAGCAATTTAAAAAACAAATAATGTACAGAACAAGTAGAATTTTAGTTGTAGGAAGGGAATATAAAAGTAAAAAAGCTGATCTAAATGCAGGGATGTGGGGCTGCAGCCCCCCCCCCCCTTTAGGACTGCAGCCCCCCCCCCTTTACGATCGGCTGGATCCGCCCATGAGTGTTCGTAGTTAACTGATGAATTTATTATTTGATTTATACTTATAGGCCTGCACTTCTTAGCCATATATATATATATATATATATATATATATATATACAATATATATATATATATATATATATATATATATATATATATATATATATATAGTTTTAATCGTATGAATTTCATCAGCTTTTTTCCCGTAATTGATTTTTGAGGCTAAGATTTAGTTGAATGCTTAAAAAGTTATACTTTTTCATTGTCAGCCAATGAATGTTTGGAGAAGTTAAATGTTGGACTCTTAAAGTTGAGTGGTTTTAAAAAAAGTTTTTGACATTACCATAATAACAATAATAATAATAATAATAATAACCCGTGAGAGGTTGCTAGTCCTCCATCAGGCGCCTCCCCAGGTGGCGGATAGGGGGATGCTCATCAGATATGATGGGTACCGGAGAAATAAAATACCCGGGGCGGACCAAAACTAGCAAAATCCAGGTGCGACGGTTCCCAGAATGGGCGGCAACCTGGTCAACGCCTGTACCCCATGTCAGGGGCGGCTTATATTATATCACCTGGCAGTAGGTATAAAATGCATCTACCCATCAAAAATGGTGCGAACTATAAGACAAATAGCCTCGGACGAATCCGGAGTGAGGGCTGCTCCGGAGGAATTCGATTCACAGCCTTCGACATCTTCAGGTGGTGCGAGCGGTGCCTCGGTGTCGTATGTTCCCGTAAGATCGGCTGCCATAGGACTTTCATTTATAAACTCTGAACCGTACTTTGGATACTGAAGAGTCTCCCGCAAGGGGAAGAGGAATCATCGGCCAAACTAATAGGCAACGAAGGAAGTGGGACCGCAATATGAACATTGCTGCAATCCGAGCTTATTTATTGGCTACACACTTAGAAACAGATAAAACAGGTTATCGAAGTAGATTTAACCATTATTGGAGCGAAAAATACCCTCAAATAACAGTATCGTCCCAAAGACTAGCTGATCAGGTGAAGCAAATATTAGAAAGAAAATTCTTATCAAAATCAGAAATTATGGCAATTAAGCAGGAAGTAAGCCTCGCATTTGTACCGAATCCAGAAAGAGTAACAGAGGTAGTTGAAAATGCTGAATCGTCAATTGGCAGGTGCGGTTCCAGAAAAAAAATTCGGGGGGGGGGGGGGGGGGGGGGGGGGGGGATTGGTCGGTAGGAAAAAGAATAGCACACTTTATTTGCTTATGCTTATACATTAAGTTTATATACAGAATTCTGTATAAAAAATTCTAGTCAAAATTAAACTACACTTCCCTAGAAAACTCTTAAAAGTTAGATGCGTAATTAATTTTTTTAATTCATCCCACTAATTTTTTTTTCGTGGAAATTTCGGGGGGGGGGGATTGATCCCCAATATCCCCCCCCCCCCTGAGACCGCCATTGCAATTGGAAACAATTTACCGGCCACTTCTTCTAACAATCAAGGTGAATAGCAGCTTAAACAAATACGAAATACATTGTTACGAGAGCATATCCTCTATGATGGAATACCTTTAAATACAATCCCCAAAGTACCTTACTCAAAAAAAACATTATCCACTGTAAGAACTGTAAATGAAATACTGGCGGAGCATATTTCGGAGGAGATAACTCTAGAAGAGATATGCCATTGGATATATGTGGGCACTCGAACGGTTGCTATGGACCTAGGATTAATAAAAGATCGGAAAAATGGTGATAAATCGAATAAACCTGGAGATCCTCCATGGAAACGAAGAATCAAGAAAAAAATTGAGAACCTTCCCTGTAAAATCGGTATTATCACAAATTACCTCTGAAGTCCAGAAAACGCTTCTTCAAAATTACGGAAGAAAATTGATGAAATTATAGTGCTCAATATTGGAGGTGTTGCAAGTAGTGAGTTGAACCAAACTCTTAGAATTTACATGGAAACACTGAAACAGAAATTAGCAGTGTTTTCTAATAGAATCAGGAGGTATACCGAAGCTTATAATAGAAGGAAGCAAAATAGTATATTTAATACAAGTGAAAGAAATTTTTATAAGCTTCTTAAACCTAAAGAAAATTGTAATAATGTTATATACCCAAACCCTGCTGATATGTTAAACTGGCGAGGTATTTGGGAAAGCGAAAAATGTCATAACAGTGACACATACTGGCTGGAAAAGATTCGAAGTAGTGTAATGGACCTTCAACCGATGGAAGCAACCAGTATTACTGCGGATGATGTAACAAAGGCTATTAAACTAATGAAAAATTGGAAACCATCAGGACCTGATAAAATTGAAAATTATTGGCTGAAATATTTTACAAATACACATAGCCATCTTGCTTCTTAGTATCAAAAATTATTATCAGGAGAGATAATCGTTCCTCCGAATTTCTGCACAGGCATTACCTATTTAATAAAAAAGGTAAATAAAGAAAAATTGGAACCGCAGGATTTGAGACCCATAACTTGTCTTAACGGCGTATATAAGTTACTAACGGCTATTCTCAAAAACAAGCTGACTGAATATATTCAGGAAAAGGGCATTATGGCAGTGGAGCAGTTTGGTAATAAAACAGGTTCAAAAGGATGTAAGGAGCTCTTGATCATTGATTCTTTCGTTGCTGCTCAAGTAACAAAAAGATCTCGCAATATTGCTATATCTTGGATTGACTACCGTAAAGCATTCGATTCAGTCCCTCATGATTGGTTTTTGGAGGTTTTGAAGATATATAAAATCGACACCGTAGTAATTGACTTGTTGAAAAGGCTAACGCAACTCTGAAAAATATCAATCTCCACATGGAATGGAGAGGAAATCCATCAATACATAACAATTAGGAAGGGTATTTTTCAGGGTGACTCTCTTAGACCTCTTTGGTTTTGTTTGGCACTCAATCCAATTAGCAAATTACTGGAAGACACAGGCAAGGGATACCAACTTAATTCTGAAACAAAGCTCTCTCATTCGTTTTATATGGATGATCTTAAGCTTTATGCTAGAAACAAAGACGAAATGAAACTCTCTGTTGAAAACGGTAAAAACATTCAGCGATGACATTAAAATGGATTTAGGAATCGATAAATGTCCTGTCGTCTATGTAAAAAGAGGAAGTATAGTGTTAACTTGTGATCTAGTCACCTTTGTAGATGTTAGGTAACAGTCCTGGAAGTTTATAAAATACAGGTGAAATAGATACTTATGTGTTGCGTTTACTTTTGTTTTTATGTAATCTATATTTGGCATTGGATATCTTGGCTAGGTTAGATCGTCTTGTTAGAATTCAGATGGTCCTTTCAAGAAAAAGGCATCCCAAATCTTCGGTTTCAAGGTTATATCTTCCTAGGAAAATGGGAGGCCGTGGTCTGATGAGCCTGTTAAGATTATGCCGAGAGCAAGAAAATAATCTTCGTGCTTATATTAGATGTCAAAATTCTAACATGCTATCAACTATTGCTTCGCTGGATGCAGATTATACCGCTCTAAATCTACTAAATGCTGAAAATCCAAGCAATGAATCAGACTATGCTATCTTAGAAGAGAAATGGAAAAACAAACCACTACATGAACGTTTTTACCATTCATTAACAGACACTGGTATAAATAATAAAGCATCCTTGACATGGCTAATAAATGGTCATCTATTTCCCGAGACTGCGGGATTCATGCAGGCCATCCAAGATAAGGTGATAGCTACAAGAGCGTACCGAAAAAATATTTGTGGGAAGAACATCGCTGATATATGCAGACTGTGCAAACAGACAACGGAGTCAATACAGCACGTCACTTCGGGATGTGGAATACTTGCGGGTAAGGAGTACTTGCAGAGGCACAACAACGCAGCCAAGGTAGTGCATCAAGCCATAGCTGAGAAGATGGGGCTCATTGATTACTACTGCCCGTATTATAAGTATCGTCCGGAACCAATCATCTCTAGGCAAAGTGTCAAGATGTTCTGGGATCATCCCATGATCACGGATCACACTATACAAAACAACAAACCTGATATTTTAATATTAGACCAAGGAAAGAAAATAGTGTGGATAATAGAGATTGGTGTTCCTTCGGACGATAATGTACATAAGGTAGTAACACAAAAAAAGAGAAAATACGTAGAATTAGCGGAAGAGATGAAGAAGCTTTATGGTTTGAAGGAAAGCCGCATTCTACCTTTGATAATATCAAGCAACGGCTTAATACCAGAAGAAACCGTGTCTTCATTACAAGAACTGGACCTTCCGTCTGGAACGATGGTGAAAATGCAGGAGGCAGTATTGTTGGGCACTGCAAGAGTAGTCAGGAAATTTATGACTATCAAATAGATCAGAAGATTTTAAATTTATTTACATAATTTTTGGTTGACCTACTTTGGTCCCCTGTAACACTATGTAACATGTGAAGCAAATAAATAATAATAAGTTTATTTGACAAAATATACAAAATTGTACAAAGCATATAGCATTTCCAATTTTATTTGAACCTTTTCCAAGTCAAGTGTAATCTTTTCCAAGTCAACTGTAACCCTTTCCAAGTCACAAGAAACCCTTTCCAATTCAAATGTAACCCATTCCAAATCAAATGGAACCCCTTCCAACTCAATCGTAACCCTTTCTATTTCAATTGTAACCGTTTCCATTTAATTGTCACCCTTGAAAAAATCTAGTGAAGATGGTTACATTTTCGGATTTCTTTCGCACGGGGTCCGATTTTATATTATCGGGGACGATATTTTTAAAAAAAATATATCTTTTTTTTTTTTAGTGGCGGGGGGGGGGGGGGGGGAGCGCACCATACAAACATAGAATTTCGGATTTCTTTCACACGTGGGTCCAATTTAATGTTATCTGGGACGATATGTTTGAAAAAATATTCATTTTGTATTTTAGTAGCGGGGAAGGGGGGGTAGAGCTTGAGCTTGAACTGTTGATGGAGGAGGTCATGCTTCAAACCGCTCTGTATTAGTACCGTTTGTTAGCCTATTTAAAGTTATTTTCTTACAGTTTATTTTATATTGGCCACTAGAACTTTTATTAGTGGTTACTATAGTTTTTGAATCATTTCGATCGGACCGATTATAACAAAGTTATTAATTAGTTTCAATATGCGTGACAAAGAAGTGGAAGGAGGGGGTAATCCTACATTCGTAAACAAAGGAGAGGGGAGAAGCGATACTGAATCCTTTCAATATTCTCTTGAGTAAATTGGAATTAATAACAAATGAAATAGTATTATTACGTCAAGAATTAACTTCTATGGACAAAAGAGTTAACCATAACTTCAATAAATACAATTTAGACTCTGAGTTGATGAAATCTATAAAGAAGAAATCATAAATTTCGAAATTTGTCACGATCGCAATATATAGTTAAGTGAAAGTAAAAACTGCAAGTCTGCTAAAATTATGGTTCAAGAATTACTTGACCTTACAACTAGCAATTAAAAAAAAATTGTATTGTCTTTAAATTAGAAGCTTGTATATATTATTTTTTCCTTTTTTTTTTTCGTATAATAAAAACGATTTCATTTCGTTTCAATTGTATTTAATAAATGAGTGAGATAAGTACCCATCCTTATCTCACTCATTTATTAAACAAATAAGAAAATTCATGAGAAATAAGAAATTAAGGTCTTAATATTTAAACAAAAAATGGCATTTTTTAAAAATTTATTTATTGTATAATTTACAACTGTATAGGCGGGCGCGAGCGACGGTGCTGCTTCTTTTCAGGAACTAGAGAAACGGGGATAAAAGCCGGGCCATTACCTGGGATTCGTAGGGTTTTTTGGCGTTTTTAATTTATTTTTCCTTAATTAAAACCCGATTGAGCAAAAAATCATTTGAAAAATGTCTATTAGGTATTGCTCGGTCCCTCAGTGTTCAATTAAAAAATCAAAAGACGTGTCATTCCATTTATTTCCAAAAAATAAAAAGCTTCTTAAAGAGTGTATTGTAAAAGTAAGAATAGATAAGCCTGTTTCGAAACATATGACGATATGTAGTCTTCATTTTAAAGGAAGTGACTACATTTATCCAGGTAAATATTAGTATTTGACATTTTATAATTCCAAAATGTTATTTTTATGCAAATAACATTGGGACCATAGTGTCATATTTGTTTTTCTTTTTTAATTTTCCCCATTTTTGTCTTACATCCGAAGTGCTTAATTGTTCCAAGTTTTCAATGCGAAGCCTGAAAGTTTTGACAAATAAATAAATAATATGACAAAGAATCTAAGTTGTCATAACAATGATTGTATGAATAGGTAATTAATGTTATTACTAACCGAAAAACGTAGAGTAAAGTTACAATGATGTGTTTGCATTTACCAGGACTACCAGCTTTACACGTACAATGACAAGAAAATTGTTTATTATTATTAAAAAATTTAATTTCCACTTTTATTTGATGGGGCAGTCCTTTAAGATTGCTAGTTTGAAGGCACAAGGCTTGTAAAATAACTGTTTTTTTACTTCTAGATATTATTCCACGTGTAAATATGTGGTTTGCATCAAGGATAGCCTGCCCTTCAATTAATGGTCTTTTAAAATTACCAATTATCTCTATCACATCAACTATGTCTATCCCCGTTCTTTCCGACATTTTGCAAAACTACTAGCGCACCCTATAGTCGATTGCGCCCGCCTATAATATCAATACAATAAGTAACTATGATATAAGTAAATTAATGAAATATAAAGTCATGTGGAGGAACTACCCATTGGTAGCACTCGAATGTTGTTTTAATTTAGTAGATCTCTAAGCCATCATATTTTTAGACGACTCAGAGGATTGTCTGGGATAGAGGAGGAAGCAAGGTTGGAGACAAGTGGGTTAGGATGAGTAGGGAGTTTACTGTGAAAGGTCTGGTATCTGGATCGGGCCAAATCGGTGCCTCGACTTGCATAAGGAACAGACTGCTTTGTGGCCTCAACGCCAGAACCAACACAATATTATTTCTAATAATCAAAATCTCAGAATAATCATCGATAAGTCATTGGGACGAGTATCTTGTGAGCATTTATAGATCTGAAAGAGCTACGTTACCTTTACGTTTGTACGGCCCCTAAACAAAAACTTTGAATCGTAGGTTTAGTGTACAGGGTTCCGGAAGGTTTATTTGTAGGGATATTGCTGTTTGTAAATATTGGGGTTGTCGGGTACAAAGGAGCGGAATAGCTATTGTTTATATCTCTTGTTTGTCGTATTATGTCGTTCCCGTGTTGTTTTACTGGACTTGTGTTTCGAAGTCTTTTGTTTACACTAATTTTACTTTTAATGAATGGATTGGCTTTGAAATTAGAGTTTATTTTATCCGCGTGGTCTAAGGTTGGAAATGATTCCGGAGTTTATCTAAGAACGGCCCAACTGTATGATTTTCCTTCTAAACAATTTTTAGCTTCTAAATGCGTTAAATTTTGATTAGCCATTAATTTTTTAATCTTTTTTTGGTTATTGAATTCCGGGCACAGATTTTTTGCTAATGAAGAATGGTTCCCATTACAATGAATACATTTCAATAAAGTACCTGGAGTACACTCTTCTTTTGTATGTTTTTCGCCACAGACTGGACACCTGGGCTTTGTGCTTTTACACTGAGAGGTGGGATGCCCATATCGGAAGCAGTTCTGACACTGTATAACAGATTGAATATAGCGATGTACCTCTCACCTTACATAGTGTATACTAATATAATTAGGCAAAAATTGGCCCCTGAAAGTAATTAAAATAGTACCTATTGGTTTATATTCGTGTTCTTTTGTGGTGTTATTGAAAACTTTCTTATTAAACTTTTTAACACCAACGATTTTGAGGGATTCGGAATATAATGTTTCAGCATTGTTGAGAATATCTTCTCCCGATAAATTTATATCTACTCCCCTTATTACGCCTTTTCTCTCCAGCATGAATTGCGGGATATATGTTAAAAAAAATTTTGATTTTAAAATTTCCGAAGTAGCCAAAGCGTTTGCGGGAACACCCAGCCTCTGGTCTCTACCTTTATTCTATTGCTTCCTGTTCTATTCATTGCTAAAATATTATTGTATATTTCCGGACTTGATTCATTTAATATTTTTCCTATGGTCATAGGGTGAATACGGCTTATCCCGGCCCCTTCGTTCGACTTGCTTTCGATAAATACGCAATAAGGCCCTAAATCTCGTTCTTGAAGTGGTTATTCGTATTATTAATATTTGTATTATTTTCGATTGCTGGACTATTTTCTAGTAGGGTAGTATTTGAATTTTGATTATCAACACCTTCCATTTCTACATCAGTAGAATTTAAATTAACTGGTTGTTCTTTAGATAAATTATTGTGTAAACTATGTGATATATCTGGTGGAATATCATTTCTACCATCACTAGAGCCTGGCATTTTAGCTTCTAACAATTAAAGTAACTAAAGCTATCTAAAATGAATACAAAGAAACAAAAACCTGTCAAATAATCAATATATATTATAAAGCAAAGTGTACAATGTGCGTGCCGATAAGGCTCAAAAACGACTCCACGTACGTTTAAGTAAGTTAGGTCGTCATGTGGCCATAAATCCCCTAACGGAGAAGAATGTTTCCGTTTTTCTCTTAAGGGTGTAAAATTGAAGAGAAAAGGACTGGAATTTCAAGCCTCTCGCACCATTTAATTAGCCTATTTGAGATTGATATACCAGTTTATGAATGAAAAATTTAGTTCGAGCTCCAGGCTACCAGGAAGCGCTAGGGTGCGTTTCACTCACTATTTATTGTTCATTCATCCAGTTAAGTGTAAAGGTTATAAATTTTTTTCAGCTGTTCTTTTTAAATTACTAAAAAATTAAGCGATAATATTTAGTTTATCCTTTGCTTTCAAATAAAATAATGATTCTACATCTCTGCAATCTATTAGAAAACCAACTGGATTCCTTAAAAAATTAATTATCTCATAAGAGGGCTAATTGATCAACACATTACATTTAATCAATATATAATATATACTTAAGTAAATTTAATGCAATATGAGTGAATATTTCTTAATTGCACAGTGAGCGAATAAAAACAGACATAAAAAAAGAGATAAATTGACTGAATATAAATCGAAAATAAAAAGTTTGAAGTGTTTTTATTGTATGTAATTATGAAAAAGAAGTTGATTTTCACTTTGAAAAAGTATTAAGATTCGAGATCAGCAGAGTCCGCTCAAATTACGAGGTGGGGGGGGATATCTTAAGGGAGGTTGAAATGGAAGAAAGATCTTAAAAAAAAGTGTTTATGAATCTTCGGTAGTGTTTATCCTTCTGGATCTAATAGGACCATCATAGTAGTCGGTGCTTAAGTTGTACTCTAAATATAATATTTTTAATATAATACCTTTTTATCTGCTGACTGCTTGGAATGGGCTTATACGATTCAGAATCACAGAAACCATCAAAATTGATGCTAAATCGACATAGTTGCTTTAAAATTAATTGTTCACTTACCATTTTCAATCTCAAATAAAGTATATAGCGTTCCTTATTCGGGCGGACTCTGCAGTTCTTGAATCAATATTGATACCAAGTTAAAACCGAAGTTTCAAGAAGGTGCTAATTGTTTTCTACATTTCCTTTAATTTTAAAGTTTTTCTGTTATTAAAACTACCACACAACTACCGGAGCGAAGCCGGGCACCCTAGCTAGTGTACTAATATAACTTAAATAAAGAAATTAATTGAAATTAAAAAAATCTGGCCTGAAGGCTGCTAATTCTACAGAGATCCTCTCTGTTCGAAGGTTTACCACAGACTGAAATACACATTACTGTTTACAAAAAAAAATATATATATATATAGGAAATCTGAATAATATTTTTTTTATATTATATAATTGTTTCTGAATAGTATTATTTTATTTTATATAATTGTTTATGAGTATCATAATTTCTAATTTTTGTAACTTTATTTTGTTATTTAAACTATACTTAAATTTAGTTTAACTAAGTTTCTGTTAGTCAGTACAATTTCTTTTACATTTAAGGATATCTCATATTTTCATCTTACATCGTGCTCATTGGTTTATTTTGTTCACTTTTTTAATGTACCTGTTATATAAAAACTAATTCTAACACTAATTGGGCCAGACTCCATGGTTTTGCCATATTATAAGCCAATAAATAAAATAAAAAACATTAATATACACTTGTCCTCAGAAGATAGAGCTGACACCACTAAGGTAGAATTTTATGGGGAGCAAGAAAAGATGTAAGAATCATTTATCCAGTACGGCATGAAGCTCATAGCAGGCAATTTGAATGCTCAAATTTGGAAAGAAGTTTATAAGCCAACAATAGGAATACACAACTTTCATATTATAACAACAAAGGAGAAAGATTAAACTAGTTTGCAACCTCCAAAGTGTCCACAATAATACCCTTGTAAGAATATCTATAAAAAGATTTTCATTGGAGAAGTGTGAACCATAGAGATCATTTCAGAGCCAGTAATCGGTATCGCAATTGTACAATGGAAGTATGGGACCATGAATTGACTCGGGATCATTACCTAGCAGTAATGAAATTCAAACAAAGTTACGATTCAAAGAAAAGTCACAGTAAATCCTATCTACTCAAGAAAAATGGAATACATAAAAGCTAAAGAATCAAGAGCAACATTACTCTTTAAGGAAAATGGAAAGAGAAAAATGCATATGTATCCCTTGGATGTGGATGAAATCCCACTATCAACTATTGATGAAAAGTGGAACAAACTGGAGTGGATAATCTCAAATGTAATAGCAATAACTGTAGGAAGTAGAAAAACCTAGTTAGCAAATTCCAATTTGGTTTTAGGTCAGCCATAGACCAAATCTAAACTCTTCGGAAAAGCGATGAAAAGATGTGGGAGTACAATACAGTCACATGGCAGTTGTTAGTGGATTTCAGGTAAGCATATGATAACTTACAGATTCAAATTATATGGAGCCTTGTAAGAAACGAAAATCCCTCCTAAACTGACAATTTTAACAAATATGACAATGAAGCTCACCAAATGTCAAGTAGGAGTAAATGGAGAGAATAAAAAGCCCATTTATCACATATATATGAATGCTATTCATAAGGATATGAATGTTGGGTGCTAAGATCATAATAATAAGATCACATCTGACAGGCTTGACCAGTTTGAAAAGAGAGTGGCCATCTACCTTTTTTTTTTTTTTTTTTTTTTTTTTTTAAGGGTTTAAAAATCCTTGGCAACACTATCCTTTGGATAGGACGTAAACATAGGTTCTGAGCCTGTATAATTTCAGGAACTCATTCAAGATCCCTATCCTAATTATACATCGATAGGGAAAATTTAGGAATCCTGGTGTAACATCATCCAATTAGCTATAGCAGCATAAAGTGACATTAAATAAACAAACAAACAAACTCTTGGATGAACCTTCGATATATTTATGAAAAGCTTTCCTTCATATCATTTCATTACCTACCTGCCTGCCTTTTTTTATTTGATAGAAATTGCCATACCATTTCAGTCTGTTTATTCTTATAAAATTTGACAGATAAAGATCATTGTAAATAGTACCATGGAAGCAGAAGGTGGAGGACATGTGGCAGGCGAGCATTTGTTAATTGGATGAAAGAGACTTGTGGCAGCGATGAAAGAGTAATGTTGAGGAAGGCCAAGGACTACTTTAAGCTGTAATGCCATGATAAGTAGAAGAAGAAAAAATTAATTTAATTAGGAATAAATATTAAAAAAATTTAAAAACAAGGAAATTTTTAAAAATACATTTAAATATATAAACATAAAATGACCAAAGCATCCATAAAACAATAATGAGAAACATCAACACAACAGATTGATACAACATAATCTCTAGTATCAAATAAATTATGTAACATTCAACATTTTAATAGCAAACACTACCTTACATACTTACATACCATACTTAAAAAAGGCAAGAATAAACTTTAATAAATCCAAGAACAATTACTTTACAAGAATATTATTTACGAAAATACAATGTAGAATATATTAGATATATACTTAAAGAATGCAAGAATACACTTAAATAAATCCAACAACAAGAAATTTTAATCAACTACAATTTATAGGTAAAAGCTCCCTTTCCATCTCTGACCATCATCATGCTGCATCTGATGTTCCTAACAGTTTTCTATGGATATACTAGAAGACTTAAAAATCTATTTGAATAAAAAAAAAAAAAAAAAAAGATTACTAATTTTGTCACAAAAAATATTACCTATATATTACTTTCATTATATATCTATATATAGTAACACAGATTGACAAATATATATATAATTACTTTTTAAATAAATAAAACATCAAAGATTGTAAACACTTTCAAACAAACAGGTCAAAAATAAAACTATAATACCCTTCATACACAAAGATTTAATTACAAAATTGATGATTAGCAATAAGGGGAAGTTTATGACAATCCCCAGCCCTCTGTGAGTCACGGTACTTATTCTACCAGATAATGGATGGTCAAGACTTTGGAATATTGAATGCCCTATTTTATTCCTAAAGGACCAATATCTGTTATATGTGATATTCCATACAAAACATTATTTTTTATTTTGATTTAAAACCAATTTTTTTTTTTTTAGTTATGTTAACAATTTTAGGGGGTTTATTTATTACCAAAATGACCAATCACCATGTACCATGTAGCAAGGTCAACAAGACACCACCAATATTGAGAATGGATTGAGGTTATATTCTGGTCAAAAATGAATGAAACTGGTTTCATTGACAATAATTTTGTTTGTGATACAGAATAGTGAAATATTGCATATCTTTATCATGTCAGATGATAAAGTATATTTTTAGCATATTTTGCTTTTTTATTACAAAAAATAAAACATCTGTGTGGCCCCTGGCTAATCTGTTCTCACATTAAACCTGTGCTTACTGAAAACCAAACAATCACTAAGTTGCCCATAGTGGCCCAGTTACACATCATGTGAAGGCCAAGAATAAGACGGCCACGGACCAACTGTCCTTGTAAGGATCATGATGACTCCCTATTCCAAATCTTAATCTGGAATGCAGGTGGATTAGCTAATGACAAATTGCAAAAGCATATGCCAAATCAAAGGAAATTTAATTGTCTACAACTTCAAAAAATTACAACTTTTCTGTGAAATGATTGTGGGAGGAACTAGAATCAAATGCTTGATAAAAAGTGAGGTAAAAATGATTTTTTCGAAAATAATAGATTTTCAATAACGTATAGCACCAAAACCGGTGAGAATTCGACAAATATGTATAGATAGAATAGAAGAGAATATATAGAAAACAAACTTTATACTGGGATGAAGCCCCTTAAGAATAACAGAATGGAACAAAGAAAATACACCCTAGGATAACCTCTCCTAGAAAGCCACCCCAGAAGGGGGAGTACATCAGGATGCTCTAAGGAGGCAACCCTGACTTGGGTACAGCTGGCTAATAACCCACTCCCCTCAAACTCCCCATTGTTACAAGAAAAAATGCCGGACTGATACAAGTTAGCAGACATGGAAACCGCCTCATTGACTTCCAATTCGGATTCTGGAACTTATTAACCCTATATAGACTAGAAGGACTCCAAGTTCTCCTGAATGAATTGGGCAAATATAAAATTGACCTCTCCCCTATCCAAGAAATCTGTTGGACCGGCAATGGGCTCATCGATATAGCGATTTCATACAATATATTGTTATATTGTTCATACAACCTCATACTGTTGCCATCCAAGAACCCATACATTTGGAACAGGTTGTGCCGTGAGAGGACATACGAGAGAATGAGTCATTGAATTTAACCATATAAATGAACGCCTAATCACACTTCGAATAAAAGGAACTTTTTACAAGTACAGCCTTATCAGTTACCATGCCCTGACAGAATCATCAGCAGATGAGGACGAGGAGGCCTTTTATAATAGTCTTGAAGGAGCCTATGATGCCTGCTCTTAAAGTGACATCAAGATCTTGCTGGGAGATCATAATGCCAAGATCAGGAAGGAAGATCTTTATCGGCCAACTATTGGACTTCATTGCCTACATGATCAAAGTAACGGTAATGGTCAGAAACTCATTAATTTTGCTACATCAAGAAATATTTTATTGGAAGTACACCATTTCCAGGAAGAAGGATTAAAAGAGTACCTGGAGATCCACAGATGCACAGTGGTTCGATTAGTACAAGCTAGGTGGACAAAAGTCATGATTAGCAATCTAAAATTTGGTATCAGTATAATGTTAACATTACATTAAAATATGATACTCTAATATTTGTTTATGTCTGACACACTCCATCTTTTGAGTAATATGGTCCAAAGGTATATATCCATGATGTAATAGAGTAAATCATTTGAATTCCAGGCATCACTTCAATCATACACATTACAGTGATCCTAACTTTTTATAGATAGATCGTTAAGAATTAATATTCTTTGGAAAGGAACCTTTCAACTTGATAATAAGACGTATCAAAACCAGCAGACTCGAATACAACATTCTTTTTTTTTTTAGTACTTTCTTTCAAGAATGGATTTTGTTTTAATAATGGTTGAACCACTCTATGGGAGAAAAGTATCTTTTCTCTTCAAGTTCCTTTCGTCTAAATATGATTTTTAAAACCTTACAGAGGACAAAAAAAGGAAAATCAGAATGAGGTTGCCTTACTATGCCTACAAAATTTCTCATAAATGGGTTGCTGCAAGAAAATAAATTTTAGGCACAACGTCAACTTCCACATTTCAAGGATCCACTAAAGATCCCCAAAAAAAAATAGTAATGAGACTTCATTTAAAACAAAAAAAAGTTTGAAGACTTCGTTCGATCACGCAGTGGATTAGAACGATAATTAATCAGAAACATAAATTAATGCCCAGTATCTGAAACTTCTTCTAATCATAAGAAGTCGAATTCCTTTGGAGAGTACCAAGCAATTAAGTGTAAATGAAGCATTAGCCTATTACATAGACTCTAAGCTTACAACACATTCTTACAAGGAGATTAGGATATGGTCTATGAAAGCAGGTCATGACTTCTTGCCATTACCGTTTAAGAAAATCTTTTACTAACAGGCATTGAAGAAAATGTAATTTCATTTTTTCTGAATTCTTCTTAGCAGAAACTAAAAAGGTCTTAAATGAAATATTACTGAGGATATTTTCCATTGTCCCCTGGTTTAAAAAAAATACAGATGAATTTCAAAACTTTATCATCAGAGGAATCAGTTTGGTTTTAATAAATTTGGATTATTTTTACTGTTTTTAGTCTTTTATAATATTTTACTTGACTTTTCCTTCGTACTATAATGTGTTATTTATATCTGTATAATAATTGTATTTATTTAGTATCTACTCATCATGTATTTTTTTTCCCGTATTGTATACGGAGATATCGAAAAAGCGCTGAAAAATCAGTTTTGATGTACATCCCCTTATACCCAAAACTTACTCTCAAAAATGGTCTTTTGAGAAATTAAAGCAGCTGTATTCATAGCACTTTTCAAGTATTTGACTTTAAAATATTCAAATAATAAAGAGAACACAAAAGATAGAGCAGACTGTAAGGAAAACAATCGTGTTTGAATTATCAGTCTATCACTTACCAGTCTTGAGAAAATTAGTTTTCCATAAGAGCTTACAAACTCAAAAATCACCTTGCACGATGAACCACCTTTGGACCAATCAATGTGGATTGACCCATATAGAAAGTATAAAAATAGATATCTGACCATTATGCATAGGCATTTTTTTCTGCTTAATCTCCTGGCAAAACTATTAAATTCGATTTTTAATTATTAAAAATGGCGAAAAGTAATTTTGCCCACCTAGCTTGTACTAATCGAAACACTGTGAGACAGTGTCATGTTCAATCAAATTGATATAAAGAGTGCAGGATCGTATAGAGCGGACAATGTTGATTCAGATCATTACCTAAGCAATGAAATAGTTAGATCAAGGATTTAAGTATTAGGAACATGAGAACTCAGAGACCCAGGAAGTTTAATGTGGCAAAATTAAAAGATCCAGATTTTAGATCATCTTTCCAATGCCATGTGGATATGACTCTAGGTGATGCCCTCCAGTTCAAGATTATTGGGATAGAATTGAAATGGCCATGACTAAATTGGCCTAAACGATTATGGATACCAAAGAAAATAGACAGAGATCATTGTGGTTGTTCCACTGAATTCTACTCTGACAAGGGGATAAAACTTGTAAAAGTTGTTGGGGAGTAAGGCATCCAGAAACAATTACAGTATTTTCAAGTTCAGTTATTGAGATATGCTGATGATCCTAACATCATATCTCACTCTTTTACTGTTTTGGAAAAGGTATTTGAGGAAAATTTGATTGAAATGGAAAATCTTCGGAAAATCTTCCGTTCAAAGATAAGGAGTTCCTCTTTATCGACTTTTGATAATGGACTCTATCAAAAGTCGATGAAGAGGAACTCCTTATCTTTGAGCGGAAGATTTTCCGAAGATTTTTTGGCTCAGTAAAGGAAGGAGACATATGGAGACCTCTTAAGAACAAAGAACTTTATGATCGTTACGCTGCACAGTGGGAGGAATTACAAATCTAGCTGGAAATAGTTAACATCAATTAAATAAAAAAAATATGCTGGTCATATGAAAAAAAAATCTAGCTAAGACAAACTTCCAAGACACAACCTGCTTGTTAATTTAAAAGTGCCTATGACAGTATAAAATGGCCCAAGCTGTACGAGGCAATGACGGAAATATGAATTAAATAAAATCGAAGAGTGGAATATGTTTTTTTGAAATAAATTCATACTAGGCAATGGAAGAAAATTCAGAAATTAAGTTTATATAAGTTCTTGGTTCATTAAATGTGGATATAGTAAAGAGTTCTCTCCTTTATTTTCAGTAGTCGGTAAGCTATTTTTTTATTATCAAACTTTGTCTGTGAAATGTAAGAGCGTTGCTCAAAAATACAGCAAAATCGACTAAAAATTGTAAAAATTAATAACAAATTAAATGTAAATAAATAAATCTTGTCAGTGGGGTAACTTTGTGCAAAAATTGATTAATACATTTTTTCTGCAGAAAAATGGTCAGGCACTGGCAAAAAAAAAAGGCTGGAACAAGGAACTACAAGAACTGCTCTTCAGAAACGCTGGAAAAATGTTTGGAATGAATTTTGAATTGTATGTCGATCACAGATGCTTCTTCGAAGTTCAAAATCCACCAGAAACTATCTCAAATAAAATTCACAAAAAACACACTAAACTTAGAGGTATATATACAATTTTCCTTTAAAAAGAATTTTTTTCATAATATTGATGAGATTTTGAAATAATAAAAATATTTTTTTCAGGTTTTTTCGAAAAATTATTGAGCCAGTAGTTGTCAATAAACATGGCACATTCCGCGTTAAAGAAATCGAATCACTCTGGGGAAAGTAGTTTAATTGTTGATCAGAGGAGATAAATGTGATTTATACATTATAACTGTGTAAAATTATTATTTGATAAGGTGATGAAAAGTTAACGTTTATTTTTTGTTTTATAAAATTTTATTTTTTTATTGAGAAATTTGTAAATATTATTTTCTTTATCAATAAAAAGAATTACCTGTATATAATTTACTGTACACAGTAGCCCCAAGCTGGGGTAACTTTGTGCAAAGTATATTTTTATTTTACATTTAAATAAACATTACATGTCAACAATGAAATCACACGTGCTATTTACTTGTCTGAGGCTGGCATATAATATATGCCAAATATAGTGAAAAACTGTATAACAGAATCGATAATATTGTTTTGTTTTTTTCGATCAAAGTTTAAAAGACATGAAATCTTGCACAAAGTTGCCCCCTTTGACGGTATATTAAAAATAAATTTTTCTTTTGGAATAGTAATTACCAATTTATGTGGGTATGCAGTTTATCTGAGGCGTAAATCTGTCATTAGTGAGAGCCTTATGTGAGTTGGGAACAAAAATTTGACCTGGTTCAACCATGTAGTTTTGTTTACTCGATATTTTAGGCCTCTAGTTCTTTTATTTCTAAAGAGACTGCCGGCGTAACGTGAAGATTGTAAAGAAGAATGTAAACTGGATTCAGATCTTTCAGATTTGAATGAATCAGAATGATGAACTATTCGGTTATTTGCTTTTGAATTTTTGATATTACAATTTAATACATATTTCATTTTTATATTTATTTTATAATTCATATTTTATATTTTTAGAAAAATACAATATTTTAAAAATAAACATTAATATAATTATTCCATTATATACAATTTACCTAAATAATTATTTTTTAATATACATTTTATTTTATTTTTATAAATCCTTTGACAGAAACATTGTGTTTACTTTTATTTATTAAGTAATGCTTATATTTGATCGTTTAGAAAAATTAAAATAAAATAAGTCGCTTCCAGAATTATTTCCACCTAGATTCGTCATCCCTTCTACTGTGCGCCAAACCTAAAATAGTCAGGGTTCTTAAACTAGGAAGGCTTAGCTGGGCGGCTTGCCAGGATGGATGAGAAAGATATCCCAAGGAAAAGAGACCACGAAGTTCTCCCTAGAACCAGAAGAATGGGTCGGCCCAAGCTGAGGTGGATGAATGGAGTGGCAGCACAAGGTAGAGCAGAATGGAGGCGGCTGATTGAGGAGAACCCATACAGAACCCATCACAGGTTGTAGTGCCAGAAAAATGAATATATACATATGTAAAAAAAAAATTGTACCGACCCCCTTCTCTTCTGCAATTAGCTCACATACCAGGGTTGGGGACTTGTAGTACATTCACCAACATACTACTCCTAAAAAGTCCTAAAATGTAAAATTCTGGCATAGTTCATGCACTCTACACCCCTCTTTTGAGAACTCATTGACTGGACTAAATGTCTCTAAACCACCCTACTTCCTTTTTTATCAAATCTTTAACAATTAATTTTCGTTACCTACTATTAGGGTATTTAATAATTCTACAAATATAATCATGATGTGTTTTCACTGTTTCCAAACCTAAAGGCATTAATTCTTTCTTCAAGTGTATAATATAGGTTGGAGTATATCTAGCTAAATTCAATATTGTTTTAATGAAATAAAATTTTTACTTTTCAACGTCTTAATATTCTTTATAACTACATACCTGGGACCCTTAAATATCCTATAATTAATTTTACCGCTGCTTTGAGAACTTATAACTTTGTGTTAAAATTAATTTTGTTGTACATAAATAGCTTCTTCACACAATGGGATTTGTCGTCAACTTTACTATATCATCTTCATATGCTAAAAGTTTTATTCTCTTGCCGTTTATCACTATTCCTCCCCTGCCTCAAAAAAAAAAAAAAAAAAAACTTCAACCCCAGTTGCTGGCAGGCTTGCCAGGATGGATGAGAAAGATATCCCAAGGAAAAGAGACCACGAAGTTCTCCCTAGAACCAGAAGAATGGGTCGGCCCAAGCTGAGGTGGATGAATGGAGTGGCAGCACAAGGTAGAGCAGAATGGAGGCGGCTGATTGAGGAGAACCCATACAGAACCCATCACAGGTTGAGTGCCAGAAAAATGAATATATACATATGTAAAAAAAAAATTGTACCATCCCCCTCCCCTTCTGCAATTAGCTCACATACCAGGGTTGGGGACTTGTAGTACATTCACCAACATACTACTCCTAAAAAGTCCTAAAATGTAAAATTCTGGCATAGTTCATGCACTCTACACCCCTCTTTTGAGAACTCATTGACTGGACTAAATGTCTCTAAACCACCCTACTTCCTTTTTTATCAAATCTTTAACAATTAATTTTCGTTACCTACTATTAGGGTATATAATAATTCTACAAATATAATCATGATGTGTTTTCACTGTTTCCAAACCTAAAGGCATTAATTCTTTCTTCAAGTGTATAATATAGGTTGGAGTATATCTAGCTAAATTCAATATTGTTTTAATGAAATAAAATTTTTACTTTTCAACGTCTTAATATTCTTTATAACTACATACCTGGGACCCTTAAATATCCTATAATTAATTTTACCGCTGCTTTGAGAACTTATAACTTTGTGTTAAAATTAATTTTGTTGTACATAAATAGCTTCTTCACACAATGGGATTTGTCGTCAACTTTACTATATCATCTTCATATGCTAAAAGTTTTATTCTCTTGCCGTTTATCACTATTCCTCCCCTGCCTCAAAAAAAAAAAAAAAAAAAACTTCAACCCCAGTTGCTGGCAGGCTTGCCAGGATGGATGAGAAAGATATCCCAAGGAAAAGAGACCACGAAGTTCTCCCTAGAACCAGAAGAATGGGTCGGCCCAAGCTGAGGTGGATGAATGGAGTGGCAGCACAAGGTAGAGCAGAATGGAGGCGGCTGATTGAGGAGAACCCATACAGAACCCATCACAGGTTGAGTGCCAGAAAAATGAATATATACATATGTAAAAAAAAAATTGTACCATCCCCCTCCCCTTCTGCAATTAGCTCACATACCAGGGTTGGGGACTTGTAGTACATTCACCAACATACTACTCCTAAAAAGTCCTAAAATGTAAAATTCTGGCATAGTTCATGCACTCTACACCCCTCTTTTGAGAACTCATTGACTGGACTAAATGTCTCTAAACCACCCTACTTCCTTTTTTATCAAATCTTTAACAATTAATTTTCGTTACCTACTATTAGGGTATTTAATAATTCTACAAATATAATCATGATGTGTTTTCACTGTTTCCAAACCTAAAGGCATTAATTCTTTCTTCAAGTGTATAATATAGGTTGGAGTATATCTAGCTAAATTCAATATTGTTTTAATGAAATAAAATTTTTACTTTTCAACGTCTTAATATTCTTTATAACTACATACCTGGGACCCTTAAATATCCTATAATTAATTTTACCGCTGCTTTGAGAACTTATAACTTTGTGTTAAAATTAATTTTGTTGTACATAAATAGCTTCTTCACACAATGGGATTTGTTGTCAACTTTACTATATCATCTTCATATGCTAAAAGTTTTATTCTCTTGCCGTTTATCACTATTCCTCCCCTGCCTCAAAAAAAAAAAAAAAAAAAAAACTTCAACCCCAGTTGCTGGCAGGCTTGCCAGGATGGATGAGAAAGATATCCCAAGGAAAAGAGACCACGAAGTTCTCCCTAGAACCAGAAGAATGGGTCGGCCCAAGCTGAGGTGGATGAATGGAGTGGCAGCACAAGGTAGAGCAGAATGGAGGCGGCTGATTGAGGAGAACCCATACAGAACCCATCACAGGTTGTAGTGCCAGAAAAATGAATATATACATATGTAAAAAAAAAATTGTACCATCCCCCTCCCCTTCTGCAATTAGCTCACATACCAGGGTTGGGGACTTGTAGTACATTCACCAACATACTACTCCTAAAAAGTCCTAAAATGTAAAATTCTGGCATAGTTCATGCACTCTACACCCCTCTTTTGAGAACTCATTGACTGGACTAAATGTCTCTAAACCACCCTACTTCCTTTTTTATCAAATCTTTAACAATTAATTTTCGTTACCTACTATTAGGGTATTTAATAATTCTACAAATATAATCATGATGTGTTTTCACTGTTTCCAAACCTAAAGGCATTAATTCTTTCTTCAAGTGTATAATATAGGTTGGAGTATATCTAGCTAAATTCAATATTGTTTTAATGAAATAAAATTTTTACTTTTCAACGTCTTAATATTCTTTATAACTACATACCTGGGACCCTTAAATATCCTATAATTAATTTTACCGCTGCTTTGAGAACTTATAACTTTGTGTTAAAATTAATTTTGTTGTACATAAATAGCTTCTTCACACAATGGGATTTGTCGTCAACTTTACTATATCATCTTCATATGCTAAAAGTTTTATTCTCTTGCCGTTTATCACTATTCCTCCCCTGCCTCAAAAAAAAAAAAAAAAAAAACTTCAACCCCAGTTGCTGGCAGGCTTGCCAGGATGGATGAGAAAGATATCCCAAGGAAAAGAGACCACGAAGTTCTCCCTAGAACCAGAAGAATGGGTCGGCCCAAGCTGAGGTGGATGAATGGAGTGGCAGCACAAGGTAGAGCAGAATGGAGGCGGCTGATTGAGGAGAACCCATACAGAACCCATCACAGGTTGAGTGCCAGAAAAATGAATATATACATATGTAAAAAAAAAATTGTACCATCCCCCTCCCCTTCTGCAATTAGCTCACATACCAGGGTTGGGGACTTGTAGTACATTCACCAACATACTACTCCTAAAAAGTCCTAAAATGTAAAATTCTGGCATAGTTCATGCACTCTACACCCCTCTTTTGAGAACTCATTGACTGGACTAAATGTCTCTAAACCACCCTACTTCCTTTTTTATCAAATCTTTAACAATTAATTTTCGTTACCTACTATTAGGGTATTTAATAATTCTACAAATATAATCATGATGTGTTTTCACTGTTTCCAAACCTAAAGGCATTAATTCTTTCTTCAAGTGTATAATATAGGTTGGAGTATATCTAGCTAAATTCAATATTGTTTTAATGAAATAAAATTTTTACTTTTCAACGTCTTAATATTCTTTATAACTACATACCTGGGACCCTTAAATATCCTATAATTAATTTTACCGCTGCTTTGAGAACTTATAACTTTGTGTTAAAATTAATTTTGTTGTACATAAATAGCTTCTTCACACAATGGGATTTGTCGTCAACTTTACTATATCATCTTCATATGCTAAAAGTTTTATTCTCTTGCCGTTTATCACTATTCCTCCCCTGCCTCAAAAAAAAAAAAAAAAAAAAACTTCAACCCCAGTTGCTGGCAGGCTTGCAAGGATGGATGAGAAAGATATCCCAAGGAAAAGAGACCACGAAGTTCTCCCTAGAACCAGAAGAATGGGTCGGCCCAAGCTGAGGTGGATGAATGGAGTGGCAGCACAAGGTAGAGCAGAATGGAGGCGGCTGATTGAGGAGAACCCATACAGAACCCATCACAGGTTGAGTGCCAGAAAAATGAATATATACATATGTAAAAAAAAAAATTGTACCATCCCCCTCCCCTTCTGCAATTAGCTCACATACCAGGGTTGGGGACTTGTAGTACATTCACCAACATACTACTCCTAAAAAGTCCTCAAATGTAAAATTCTGGCATAGTTCATGCACTCTACACCCCTCTTTTGAGAACTCATTGACTGGACTAAATGTCTCTAAACCACCCTACTTCCTTTTTTATCAAATCTTTAACAATTAATTTTCGTTACCTACTATTAGGGTATTTAATAATTCTACAAATATAATCATGATGTGTTTTCACTGTTTCCAAACCTAAAGGCATTAATTCTTTCTTCAAGTGTATAATATAGGTTGGAGTATATCTAGCTAAATTCAATATTGTTTTAATGAAATAAAATTTTTACTTTTCAACGTCTTAATATTCTTTATAACTACATACCTGGGACCCTTAAATATCCTATAATTAATTTTACCGCTGCTTTGAGAACTTATAACTTTGTGTTAAAATTAATTTTGTTGTACATAAATAGCTTCTTCACACAATGGGATTTGTTGTCAACTTTACTATATCATCTTCATATGCTAAAAGTTTTATTCTCTTGCCGTTTATCACTATTCCTCCCCTGCCTCAAAAAAAAAAAAAAAAAAAACTTCAACCCCAGTTGCTGGCAGGCTTGCCAGGATGGATGAGAAAGATATCCCAAGGAAAAGAGACCACGAAGTTCTCCCTAGAACCAGAAGAATGGGTCGGCCCAAGCTGAGGTGGATGAATGGAGTGGCAGCACAAGGTAGAGCAGAATGGAGGCGGCTGATTGAGGAGAACCCATACAGAACCCATCACAGGTTGTAGTGCCAGAAAAATGAATATATACATATGTAAAAAAAAAATTGTACCATCCCCCTCCCCTTCTGCAATTAGCTCACATACCAGGGTTGGGGACTTGTAGTACATTCACCAACATACTACTCCTAAAAAGTCCTAAAATGTAAAATTCTGGCATAGTTCATGCAATCTACACCCCTCTTTTGAGAACTCATTGACTGGACTAAATGTCTCTAAACCACCCTACTTCCTTTTTTATCAAATCTTTAACAATTAATTTTCGTTACCTACTATTAGGGTATTTAATAATTCTACAAATATAATCATGATGTGTTTTCACTGTTTCCGAACCTAAAGGCATTAATTCTTTCTTCAAGTGTATAATATAGGTTGGAGTATATCTAGGTAAATTTAATATTGTTTTAATGAAATAAAATTTTTACTTTTCAACGTCTTAATATTCTTTATAACTACATACCTGGGACCCTTAAATATCCTATAATTAATTTTACCGCTGCTTTGAGAACTTATAACTTTGTGTTAAAATTAATTTTGTTGTACATAAATAGCTTCTTCACACAATGGGATTTGTCGTCAACTTTACTATATCATCTTCATATGCTAAAAGTTTTATTCTCTTGCCGTTTATCACTATTCCTCACCTGCCTCAAAAAAAAAAAAAAAAAAAAAAAAAAAAAAAAAAAAAAAAAAAAAAAAAAAAAAAAAAAACTTAAATCCCATTTGCTGGCAGGCTTGCCAGGATGGATGAGAAAGATATCCCAAGGAAAAGAGACCACGAAGTTCTCCCTAGAACCAGAAGAATGGGTCGGCCCAAGCTGAGGTGGATGAATGGAGTGGCAGCACAAGGTAGAGCAGAATGGAGGCGGCTGATTGAGGAGAACCCATACAGAACCCATCACAGGTTGAGTGCCAGAAAAATGAATATATACATATGTAAAAAAAAAATTGTACCATCCCCCTCCCCTTCTGCAATTAGCTCACATACCAGGGTTGGGGACTTGTAGTACATTCACCAACATACTACTCCTAAAAAGTCCTAAAATGTAAAATTCTGGCATAGTTCATGCACTCTACACCCCTCTTTTGAGAACTCATTGACTGGACTAAATGTCTCTAAACCACCCTACTTCCTTTTTTATCAAATCTTTAACAATTAATTTTCGTTACCTACTATTAGGGTATTTAATAATTCTACAAATATAATCATGATGTGTTTTCACTGTTTCCAAACCTAAAGGCATTAATTCTTTCTTCAAGTGTATAATATAGGTTGGAGTATATCTAGGTAAATTCAATATTGTTTTAATGAAATAAAATTTTTACTTTTCAACGTCGTAATATTCTTTATAACTACATACCTGGGACCCTTAAATATCCTATAATTAATTTTACCGCTGCTTTGAGAACTTATAACTTTGTGTTAAAATTAATTTTGTTGTACATAAATAGCTTCTTCACACAATGGGATTTGTCGTCAACTTTACTATATCATCTTCATATGCTAAAAGTTTTATTCTCTTGCCGTTTATCACTATTCCTCACCTGCCTCAAAAAAAAAAAAAAAAAAAAAAAAAAAAAAAAAAAAAAAAAAAAAAAAAACTTAAATCCCATTTGCTGGCAGGCTTGCCAGGATGGATGAGAAAGATATCCCAAGGAAAACAGACCACGAAGTTCTCCCTAGAACCAGAAGAATGGGTCCGCCCAAGCTGATGTGGATGAATGGAGTGGCAGCACAAAGTAGAGCAGAATGGAGGTGGCTGATTGAGGAGAACCCATACAGAACCCATCACAGGTTGTAGTGCCAGAAAAATGAATATATACATATGTAAAAAAAAAATTGTACCATCCCCCTCCCCTTCTGCAATTAGCTCACATACCAGGGTTGGGGACTTGTAGTACATTCACCAACATACTACTCCTAAAAAGTCCTAAAATGTAAAATTCTGGCATAGTTCATGCAATCTACACCCCTCTTTTGAGAACTCATTGACTGGACTAAATGTCTCTAAACCACCCTACTTCCTTTTTTATAAAATCTTTAACAATTAATTTTCGTTACCTACTATTAGGGTATTTAATAATTCTACAAATATAATCATGATGTGTTTTCACTGTTTCCGAACCTAAAGGCATTAATTCTTTCTTCAAGTGTATAATATAGGTTGGAGTATATCTAGGTAAATTTAATATTGTTTTAATGAAATAAAATTTTTACTTTTCAACGTCTTAATATTCTTTATAACTACATACCTGGGACCCTTAAATATCCTATAATTAATTTTACCGCTGCTTTGAGAACTTATAACTTTGTGTTAAAATTAATTTTGTTGTACATAAATAGCTTCTTCACACAATGGGATTTGTCGTCAACTTTACTATATCATCTTCATATGCTAAAAGTTTTATTCTCTTGCCGTTTATCACTATTCCTCCCCCGCCTCAAAAAAAAAAAAAAAAAAAAAAAAAAACTTCAACCCCAGTTGCTGGCAGGCTTGCCAGGATGGATGAGAAAGATATCCCAAGGAAAACGGACCACGATGTTCTCCTTAGAACCAGAAGAATGGGTCGGCCCAAGCTGAGGTGGATGAATGGAGTGGCAGCACAAGGTAGAGCAGAATGGAGACGGCTGATTGAGGAGAACCCATACAGAACCCATCACAGGTTGTAGTGCCAGAAAAATGAATATATACATATGTAAAAAAAAAAATTGTACCATCCCCCTCCCCTTCTGCAATTAGCTCACATACCAGGGTTGGGGACTTGTAGTACATTCACCAACATCCTACTCCTAAAAAGTCCTAAAATGTAAAATTCTGGCATAGTTCATGCACTCTACACCCCTCTTTTGAGAACTCATTGACTGGACTAAATGTCTCTAAACCACCCTACTTCCTTTTTTATCAAATCTTTAACAATTAATTTTCGTTACCTACTATTAGGGTATTTAATAATTCTACAAATATAATCATGATGTGTTTTCACTGTTTCCGAACCTAAAGGCATTAATTCTTTCTTCAAGTGTATAATATAGGTTGGAGTATATCTAGGTAAATTTAATATTGTTTTAATGAAATAAAATTTTTACTTTACAACGTCTTAATATTCTTTATAACTACATACCTGGGACCCTTAAATATCCTATAATTAATTTTACCGCTGCTTTGAGAACTTATAACTTTGTGTTAAAATTAATTTTGTTGTACATAAATAGCTTCTTCACACAATGGGATTTGTCGTCAACTTTACTATATCATCTTCATATGCTAAAAGTTTTATTCTCTTGCCGTTTATCACTATTCCTCCCCTGCCTCAAAAAAAAAAAAAATTAAAAAAATAAAACTTCAACCCCAGTTGCTGGCAGGCTTGCCAGGATGGATGAGAAAGATATCCCAAGGAAAACGGACCACGATGTTCTCCTTAGAACCAGAAGAATGGGTCGGCCCAAGCTGAGGTGGATGAATGGAGTGGCAGCACAAGGTAGAGCAGAATGGAGACGGCTGATTGAGGAGAACCCATACAGAACCCATCACAGGTTGTAGTGCCAGAAAAATGAATATATACATATGTAAAAAAAAAAATTGTACCATCCCCCTCCCCTTCTGCAATTAGCTCACATACCAGGGTTGGGGACTTGTAGTACATTCACCAACATCCTACTCCTAAAAAGTCCTAAAATGTAAAATTCTGGCATAGTTCATGCACTCTACACCCCTCTTTTGAGAACTCATTGACTGGACTAAATGTCTCTAAACCACCCTACTTCCTTTTTTATCAAATCTTTAACAATTAATTTTCGTTACCTACTATTAGGGTATTTAATAATTCTACAAATATAATCATGATGTGTTTTCACTGTTTCCGAACCTAAAGGCATTAATTCTTTCTTCAAGTGTATAATATAGGTTGGAGTATATCTAGGTAAATTTAATATTGTTTTAATGAAATAAAACTTTTACTTTTCAACGTCTTAATATTCTTTATAACTACATACCTGGGACCCTTAAATATCCTATAATTAATTTTACCGCTGCTTTGAGAACTTATAACTCTGTGTTAAAATTAATTTTGTTGTACATAAATAGCTTCTTCACACAATGGGATTTGTCGTCAACTTCACTATATCATCTTCATATGCTAAAAGTTTTATTCTCTTGCCGTTTATCACTATTCCTCCCCTGCCTCAAAAAAAAAAAAAAAAAAAAACTTCAACCCCAGTTGCTGGCAGGCTTGCCAGGATGGATGAGAAAGATATCCCAAGGAAAACGGACCACGATGTTCTCCTTAGAACCAGAAGAATGGGTCGGCCCAAGCTGAGGTGGATGAATGGAGTGGCAGCACAAGGTAGAGCAGAATGGAGACGGCTGATTGAGGAGAACCCATACAGAACCCATCACAGGTTGTAGTGCCAGAAAAATGAATATATACATATGTAAAAAAAAAAATTGTACCATCCCCCTCCCCTTCTGCAATTAGCTCACATACCAGGGTTGGGGACTTGTAGTACATTCACCAACATCCTACTCCTAAAAAGTCCTAAAATGTAAAATTCTGGCATAGTTCATGCACTCTACACCCCTCTTTTGAGAACTCATTGACTGGACTAAATGTCTCTAAACCACCCTACTTCCTTTTTTATCAAATCTTTAACAATTAATTTTCGTTACCTACTATTAGGGTATTTAATAATTCTACAAATATAATCATGATGTGTTTTCACTGTTTCCAAACCTAAAGGCATTAATTCTTTCTTCAAGTGTATAATATAGGTTGGAGTATATCTAGCTAAATTCAATATTGTTTTAATGAAATAAAATTTTTACTTTTCAACGTCTTAATATTCTTTATAACTACATACCTGGGACCCTTAAATATCCTATAATTAATTTTACCGCTGCTTTGAGAACTTATAACTTTGTGTTAAAATTAATTTTGTTGTACATAAATAGCTTCTTCACACAATGGGATTTGTCGTCAACTTTACTATATCATCTTCATATGCTAAAAGTTTTATTCTCTTGCCGTTTATCACTATTCCTCACCTGCCTCAAAAAAAAAAAAAAAAAAAAAAAAAAAAAAAAAAAAAAAAAAAAAAAAAAAAAAAACTTTAACACCAGTTGCTGGCAGGCTTGCCAGGATGGATGAGAAAGATATCCCAAGGAAAAGAGACCACGAAGTTCTCCCTAGAACCAGAAGAATGGGTCGGCCCAAGCTGAGGTGGATGAATGGAGTGGCAGCACAAGGTAGAGAAGAATGGAGGCGGCTGATTGAGGAGAACCCATACAGAACCCATCACAGGTTGTAGTGCCAGAAAAATGAATATATACATATGTAAAAAAAAAATTGTACCATCCCCCTCCCCTTCTGCAATTAGCTCACATACCAGGGTTGGGGACTTGTAGTACATTCACCAACATACTACTCCTAAAAAGTCCTAAAATGTAAAATTCTGTCATAGTTTATGCACTCTACACCCCTCTTTTGAGAACTCATTGACTGGACTAAATGTCTCTAAACCACCCTACTTCCTTTTTTATCAAATCTTTAACAATTAATTTTCGTTACCTACTATTAGGGTATTTAATAATTCTACAAATATAATCATGATGTGTTTTCACTGTTTCCAAACCTAAAGGCATTAATTCTTTCTTCAAGTGTATAATATAGGTTGGAGTATATCTAGCTAAATTCAATATTGTTTTAATGAAATAAAATTTTTACCTTTCAACGTCTTAATATTCTTTATAACTACATACCTGGGACCCTTAAATATCCTATAATTAATTTTACCGCTGCTTTGAGAACTTATAACTTTGTGTTAAAATTAATTTTGTTGTACATAAATAGCTTCTTCACACAATGGGATTTGTCGTCAACTTTACTATATCATCTTCATATGCTAAAAGTTTTATTCTCTTGCCGTTTATCACTATTCCTCCCCTGCCTCAAAAAAAAAAAAAAAAAAAACTTCAACCCCAGTTGCTGGCAGGCTTGCCAGGATGGATGAGAAAGATATCCCAAGGAAAAGAGACCACGAAGTTCTCCCTAGAACCAGAAGAATGGGTCGGCCCAAGCTGAGGTGGATGAATGGAGTGGCAGCACAAGGTAGAGCAGAATGGAGGCGGCTGATTGAGGAGAACCCATACAGAACCCATCACAGGTTGAGTGCCAGAAAAATGAATATATACATATGTAAAAAAAAAATTGTACCATCCCCCTCCCCTTCTGCAATTAGCTCACATACCAGGGTTGGGGACTTGTAGTACATTCACCAACATACTACTCCTAAAAAGTCCTAAAATGTAAAATTCTGGCATAGTTCATGCACTCTACACCCCTCTTTTGAGAACTCATTGACTGGACTAAATGTCTCTAAACCACCCTACTTCCTTTTTTATCAAATCTTTAACAATTAATTTTCGTTACCTACTATTAGGGTATTTAATAATTCTACAAATATAATCATGATGTGTTTTCACTGTTTCCAAACCTAAAGGCATTAATTCTTTCTTCAAGTGTATAATATAGGTTGGAGTATATCTAGCTAAATTCAATATTGTTTTAATGAAATAAAATTTTTACTTTTCAACGTCTTAATATTCTTTATAACTACATACCTGGGACCCTTAAATATCCTATAATTAATTTTACCGCTGCTTTGAGAACTTATAACTTTGTGTTAAAATTAATTTTGTTGTACATAAATAGCTTCTTCACACAATGGGATTTGTCGTCAACTTTACTATATCATCTTCATATGCTAAAAGTTTTATTCTCTTGCCGTTTATCACTATTCCTCCCCTGCCTCAAAAAAAAAAAAAAAAAAAACTTCAACCCCAGTTGCTGGCAGGCTTGCCAGGATGGATGAGAAAGATATCCCAAGGAAAAGAGACCACGAAGTTCTCCCTAGAACCAGAAGAATGGGTCGGCCCAAGCTGAGGTGGATGAATGGAGTGGCAGCACAAGGTAGAGCAGAATGGAGGCGGCTGATTGAGGAGAACCCATACAGAACCCATCACAGGTTGAGTGCCAGAAAAATTAATTGTGTAAAAATTAATTTTGTTGTACATAAATAGCTTCTTCACACAATGGGATTTGTCGTCAACTTTACTATATCATCTTCATATGCTAAAAGTTTTATTCTCTTGCCGTTTATCACTATTCCTCCCCTGCCTCAAAAAAAAAAAAAAAAAAAACTTCAACCCCAGTTGCTGGCAGGCTTGCCAGGATGGATGAGAAAGATATCCCAAGGAAAAGAGACCACGAAGTTCTCCCTAGAACCAGAAGAATGGGTCGGCCCAAGCTGAGGTGGATGAATGGAGTGGCAGCACAAGGTAGAGCAGAATGGACGCGCCTATTTGAGGAGAACCCATACAGAACCCATCACAGGTTGAGTGCCAGAAAAATGAATATATACATATGTAAAAAAAAAATTGTACCATCCCCCTCCCCTTCTGCAATTAGCTCACATACCAGGGTTGGGGACTTGTAGTACATTCACCAACATACTACTCCTAAAAAGTCCTAAAATGTAAAATTCTGGCATAGTTCATGCACTCTACACCCCTCTTTTGAGAACTCATTGACTGGACTAAATGTCTCTAAACCACCCTACTTCCTTTTTTATCAAATCTTTAACAATTAATTTTCGTTACCTACTATTAGGGTATTTAATAATTCTACAAATATAATCATGATGTGTTTTCACTGTTTCTAAACCTAAAGGCATTAATTCTTTCTTCAAGTGTATAATATAGGTTGGAGTATATCTAGCTAAATTCAATATTGTTTTAATGAAATAAAATTTTTACTTTTCAACGTCTTAATATTCTTTATAACTACATACCTGGGACCCTTAAATATCCTATAATTAATTTTACCGCTGCTTTGAGAACTTATAACTTTGTGTTAAAATTAATTTTGTTGTACATAAATAGCTTCTTCACACAATGGGATTTGTCGTCAACTTTACTATATCATCTTCATATGCTAAAAGTTTTATTCTCTTGCCGTTTATCACTATTCCTCCCCTGCCTCAAAAAAAAAAAAAAAAAAAAAACTTCAACCCCAGTTGCTGGCAGGCTTGCCAGGATGGATGAGAAAGATATCCCAAGGAAAAGAGACCACGAAGTTCTCCCTAGAACCAGAAGAATGGGTCGGCCCAAGCTGAGGTGGATGAATGGAGTGGCAGCACAAGGTAGAGCAGAATGGAGGCGGCTGATTGAGGAGAACCCATACAGAACCCATCACAGGTTGTAGTGCCAGAAAAATGAATATATACATATGTAAAAAAAAAATTGTACCATCCCCCTCCCCTTCTGCAATTAGCTCACATACCAGGGTTGGGGACTTGTAGTACATTCACCAACATACTACTCCTTAAAAGTCCTAAAATGTAAAATTCTGTCATAGTTCATGCACTCTACACCCCTCTTTTGAGAACTCATTGACTGGACTAAATGTCTCTAAACCACCCTACTTCCTTTTTTATCAAATCTTTAACAATTAATTTTCGTTACCTACTATTAGGGTATTTAATAATTCTACAAATATAATCATGATGTGTTTTCACTGTTTCCAAACCTAAAGGCATTAATTCTTTCTTCAAGTGTATAATATAGGTTGGAGTATATCTAGCTAAATTCAATATTGTTTTAATGAAATAAAATTTTTACTTTTCAACGTCTTAATATTCTTTATAACTACATACCTGGGACCCTTAAATATCCTATAATTAATTTTACCGCTGCTTTGAGAACTTATAACTTTGTGTTAAAATTAATTTTGTTGTACATAAATAGCTTCTTCACACAATGGGATTTGTCGTCAACTTTACTATATCATCTTCATATGCTAAAAGTTTTATTCTCTTGCCGTTTATCACTATTCCTCCCCTGCCTCAAAAAAAAAAAAAAAAAAAAAAAAAACTTCAACACCAGTTGCTGGCAGGCTTGCCAGGATGGATGAGAAAGATATCCCAAGGAAAAGAGACCACGAAGTTCTCCCTAGAACCAGAAGAATGGGTCGGCCCAAGCTGAGGTGGATGAATGGAGTGGCAGCACAAGGTAGAGAAGAATGGAGGCGGCTGATTGAGGAGAACCCATCACAGGTTGTAGTGCCAGAAAAATGAAAATATACATATGTAAAAAAAAAATTGTACCATCCCCCTCCCCTTCTGCAATTAGCTCACATACCAGGGTTGGGGACTTGTAGTACATTCACCAACATACTACTCCTAAAAAGTCCTAAAATGTAAAATTCTGGCATAGTTCATGCACTCTACACCCCTCTTTTGAGAACTCATTGACTGGACTAAATGTCTCTAAACCACCCTACTTCCTTTTTTATCAAATCTTTAACAATTAATTTTCGTTACCTACTATTAGGGTATTTAATAATTCTACAAATATAATCATGATGTGTTTTCACTGTTTCCAAACCTAAAGGCATTAATTCTTTCTTCAAGTGTATAATATAGGTTGGAGTATATCTAGGTAAATTCAATATTGTTTTAATGAAATAAAATTTTTACTTTTCAACGTCTTAATATTCTTTATAACTACATACCTGGGACCCTTAAATATCCTATAATTAATTTTACCGCTGCTTTGAGAACTTATAACTTTGTGTTAAAATTAATTTTGTTGTACATAAATAGCTTCTTCACACAATGGGATTTGTCGTCAACTTTACTATATCATCTTCATATGCTAAAAGTTTTATTCTCTTGCCGTTTATCACTATTCCTCACCTGCCTCAAAAAAAAAAAAAAAAAAAAAAAAAAAAAAAAAAAAAAAAAAAAAAAAAAAAAACTTAAATCCCATTTGCTGGCAGGCTTGCCAGGATGGATGAGAAAGATATCCCAAGGAAAACAGACCACGAAGTTCTCCCTAGAACCAGAAGAATGGGTCCGCCCAAGCTGATGTGGATGAATGGAGTGGCAGCACAAAGTAGAGCAGAATGGAGGTGGCTGATTGAGGAGAACCCATACAGAACCCATCACAGGTTGTAGTGCCAGAAAAATGAATATATACATATGTAAAAAAAAAATTGTACCATCCCCCTCCCCTTCTGCAATTAGCTCACATACCAGGGTTGGGGACTTGTAGTACATTCACCAACATACTACTCCTAAAAAGTCCTAAAATGTAAAATTCTGGCATAGTTCATGCAATCTACACCCCTCTTTTGAGAACTCATTGACTGGACTAAATGTCTCTAAACCACCCTACTTCCTTTTTTATCAAATCTTTAACAATTAATTTTCGTTACCTACTATTAGGGTATTTAATAATTCTACAAATATAATCATGATGTGTTTTCACTGTTTCCGAACCTAAAGGCATTAATTCTTTCTTCAAGTGTATAATATAGGTTGGAGTATATCTAGCTAAATTCAATATTGTTTTAATGAAATAAAATTTTTACTTTTCAACGTCTTAATATTCTTTATAACTACATACCTGGGACCCTTAAATATCCTATAATTAATTTTACCGCTGCTTTGAGAACTTATAACTTTGTGTTAAAATTAATTTTGTTGTACATAAATAGCTTCTTCACACAATGGGATTTGTCGTCAACTTTACTATATCATCTTCATATGCTAAAAGTTTTATTCTCTTGCCGTTTATCACTATTCCTCCCCTGCCTCAAAAAAAAAAAAAATTAAAAAAATAAAACTTCAACCCCAGTTGCTGGCAGGCTTGCCAGGATGGATGAGAAAGATATCCCAAGGAAAACGGACCACGATGTTCTCCTTAGAACCAGAAGAATGGGTCGGCCCAAGCTGAGGTGGATGAATGGAGTGGCAGCACAAGGTAGAGCAGAATGGAGACGGCTGATTGAGGAGAACCCATACAGAACCCATCACAGGTTGTAGTGCCAGAAAAATGAATATATACATATGTAAAAAAAAAAATTGTACCATCCCCCTCCCCTTCTGCAATTAGCTCACATACCAGGGTTGGGGACTTGTAGTACATTCACCAACATCCTACTCCTAAAAAGTCCTAAAATGTAAAATTCTGGCATAGTTCATGCACTCTACACCCCTCTTTTGAGAACTCATTGACTGGACTAAATGTCTCTAAACCACCCTACTTCCTTTTTTATCAAATCTTTAACAATTAATTTTCGTTACCTACTATTAGGGTATTTAATAATTCTACAAATATAATCATGATGTGTTTTCACTGTTTCCGAACCTAAAGGCATTAATTCTTTCTTCAAGTGTATAATATAGGTTGGAGTATATCTAGGTAAATTTAATATTGTTTTAATGAAATAAAATTTTTACTTTACAACGTCTTAATATTCTTTATAACTACATACCTGGGACCCTTAAATATCCTATAATTAATTTTACCGCTGCTTTGAGAACTTATAACTTTGTGTTAAAATTAATTTTGTTGTACATAAATAGCTTCTTCACACAATGGGATTTGTCGTCAACTTTACTATATCATCTTCATATGCTAAAAGTTTTATTCTCTTGCCGTTTATCACTATTCCTCCCCTGCCTCAAAAAAAAAAAAAATAAAAAAATAAAACTTCAACCCCAGTTGCTGGCAGGCTTGCCAGGATGGATGAGAAAGATATCCCAAGGAAAACGGACCACGATGTTCTCCTTAGAACCAGAAGAATGGGTCGGCCCAAGCTGAGGTGGATGAATGGAGTGGCAGCACAAGGTAGAGCAGAATGGAGACGGCTGATTGAGGAGAACCCATACAGAACCCATCACAGGTTGTAGTGCCAGAAAAATGAATATATACATATGTAAAAAAAAAAATTGTACCATCCCCCTCCCCTTCTGCAATTAGCTCACATACCAGGGTTGGGGACTTGTAGTACATTCACCAACATCCTACTCCTAAAAAGTCCTAAAATGTAAAATTCTGGCATAGTTCATGCACTGTACACCCCTCTTTTGAGAACTCATTGACTGGACTAAATGTCTCTAAACCACCCTACTTCCTTTTTTATCAAATCTTTAACAATTAATTTTCGTTACCTACTATTAGGGTATTTAATAATTCTACAAATATAATCATGATGTGTTTTCACTGTTTCCGAACCTAAAGGCATTAATTCTTTCTTCAAGTGTATAATATAGGTTGGAGTATATCTAGGTAAATTTAATATTGTTTTAATGAAATAAAACTTTTACTTTTCAACGTCTTAATATTCTTTATAACTACATACCTGGGACCCTTAAATATCCTATAATTAATTTTACCGCTGCTTTGAGAACTTATAACTCTGTGTTAAAATTAATTTTGTTGTACATAAATAGCTTCTTCACACAATGGGATTTGTCGTCAACTTCACTATATCATCTTCATATGCTAAAAGTTTTATTCTCTTGCCGTTTATCACTATTCTTCCCCTGCCTCAAAAAAAAAAAAAAAAAAAACTTCAACCCCAGTTGCTGGCAGGCTTGCCAGGATGGATGAGAAAGATATCCCAAGGAAAACGGACCACGATGTTCTCCTTAGAACCAGAAGAATGGGTCGGCCCAAGCTGAGGTGGATGAATGGAGTGGCAGCACAAGGTAGAGCAGAATGGAGACGGCTGATTGAGGAGAACCCATACAGAACCCATCACAGGTTGTAGTGCCAGAAAAATGAATATATACATATGTAAAAAAAAAAATTGTACCATCCCCCTCCCCTTCTGCAATTAGCTCACATACCAGGGTTGGGGACTTGTAGTACATTCACCAACATCCTACTCCTAAAAAGTCCTAAAATGTAAAATTCTGGCATAGTTCATGCACTCTACACCCCTCTTTTGAGAACTCATTGACTGGACTAAATGTCTCTAAACCACCCTACTTCCTTTTTTATCAAATCTTTAACAATTAATTTTCGTTACCTACTATTAGGGTATTTAATAATTCTACAAATATAATCATGATGTGTTTTCACTGTTTCCAAACCTAAAGGCATTAATTCTTTCTTCAAGTGTATAATATAGGTTGGAGTATATCTAGCTAAATTCAATATTGTTTTAATGAAATAAAATTTTTACTTTTCAACGTCTTAATATTCTTTATAACTACATACCTGGGACCCTTAAATATCCTATAATTAATTTTACCGCTGCTTTGAGAACTTATAACTTTGTGTTAAAATTAATTTTGTTGTACATAAATAGCTTCTTCACACAATGGGATTTGTCGTCAACTTTACTATATCATCTTCATATGCTAAAAGTTTTATTCTCTTGCCGTTTATCACTATTCCTCACCTGCCTCAAAAAAAAAAAAAAAAAAAAAAAAAAAAAAAAAAAAAAAAAAAAAAAAAACTTAAATCCCATTTGCTGGCAGGCTTGCCAGGATGGATGAGAAAGATATCCCAAGGAAAAGAGACCACGAAGTTCTCCCTAGAACCAGAAGAATGGGTCGGCCCAAGCTGAGGTGGATGAATGGAGTGGCAGCACAAGGTAGAGCAGAATGGAGGCGGCTGATTGAGGAGAACCCATACAGAACCCATCACAGGTTGTAGTGCCAGAAAAATGAATATATACATATGTAAAAAAAAAATTGTACCATCCCCCTCCCCTTCTGCAATTAGCTCACATACCAGGGTTGGGGACTTGTAGTACATTCACCAACATACTACTCCTAAAAAGTCCTAAAATGTAAAATTCTGGCATAGTTCATGCACTCTACGCCCCTCTTTTGAGAACTCATTGACTGGACTAAATGTCTCTAAACCACCCTACTTCCTTTTTTATCAAATCTTTAACAATTAATTTTCGTTACCTACTATTAGGGTATTTAATAATTCTACAAATATAATCATGATGTGTTTTCACTGTTTCCAAACCTAAAGGCATTAATTCTTTCTTCAAGTGTATAATATAGGTTGGAGTATATCTAGGTAAATTCAATATTGTTTTAATGAAATAAAATTTTTACTTTTCAACGTCTTAATATTCTTTATAACTACATACCTGGGACCCTTAAATATCCTATAATTAATTTTACCGCTGCTTTGAGAACTTATAACTTTGTGTTAAAATTAATTTTGTTGTACATAAATAGCTTCTTCACACAATGGGATTTGTCGTCAACTTTACTATATCATCTTCATATGCTAAAAGTTTTATTCTCTTGCCGTTTATCACTATTCCTCCCCTGCCTCAAAAAAAAAAAAAAAAAAAAAAAAAAAACTTCAACACCAGTTGCTGGCAGGCTTGCCAGGATGGATGAGAAAGATATCCCAAGGAAAAGAGACCACGAAGTTCTCCCTAGAACCAGAAGAATGGGTCGGCCCAAGCTGAGGTGGATGAATGGAGTGGCAGCACAAGGTAGAGAAGAATGGAGGCGGCTGATTGAGGAGAACCCATACAGAACCCATCACAGGTTGTAGTGCCAGAAAAATGAATATATACATATGTAAAAAAAAAATTGTACCATCCCCCTCCCCTTCTGCAATTAGCTCACATACCAGGGTTGGGGACTTGTAGTACATTCACCAACATACTACTCCTAAAAAGTCCTAAAATGTAAAATTCTGTCATAGTTCATGCACTCTACACCCCTCTTTTGAGAACTCATTGACTGGACTAAATGTCTCTAAACCACCCTACTTCCTTTTTTATCAAATCTTTAACAATTAATTTTCGTTACCTACTATTAGGGTATTTAATAATTCTACAAATATAATCATGATGTGTTTTCACTGTTTCCAAACCTAAAGGCATTAATTCTTTCTTCAAGTGTATAATATAGGTTGGAGTATATCTAGCTAAATTCAATATTGTTTTAATGAAATAAAATTTTTACTTTTCAACGTCTTAATATTCTTTATAACTACATACCTGGGACCCTTAAATATCCTATAATTAATTTTACCGCTGCTTTGAGAACTTATAACTTTGTGTTAAAATTAATTTTGTTGTACATAAATAGCTTCTTCACACAATGGGATTTGTCGTCAACTTTACTATATCATCTTCATATGCTAAAAGTTTTATTCTCTTGCCGTTTATCACTATTCCTCCCCTGCCTCAAAAAAAAAAAAAAAAAAAACTTCAACCCCAGTTGCTGGCAGGCTTGCCAGGATGGATGAGAAAGATATCCCAAGGAAAAGAGACCACGAAGTTCTCCCTAGAACCAGAAGAATGGGTCGGCCCAAGCTGAGGTGGATGAATGGAGTGGCAGCACAAGGTAGAGCAGAATGGAGGCGGCTGATTGAGGAGAACCCATACAGAACCCATCACAGGTTGAGTGCCAGAAAAATGAATATATACATATGTAAAAAAAAAATTGTACCATCCCCCTCCCCTTCTGCAATTAGCTCACATACCAGGGTTGGGGACTTGTAGTACATTCACCAACATACTACTCCTAAAAAGTCCTAAAATGTAAAATTCTGGCATAGTTCATGCACTCTACACCCCTCTTTTGAGAACTCATTGACTGGACTAAATGTCTCTAAACCACCCTACTTCCTTTTTTATCAAATCTTTAACAATTAATTTTCGTTACCTACTATTAGGGTATTTAGTAATTCTACAAATATAATCATGATGTGTTTTCACTGTTTCCAAACCTAAAGGCATTAATTCTTTCTTCAAGTGTATAATATAGGTTGGAGTATATCTAGCTAAATTCAATATTGTTTTAATGAAATAAAATTTTTACTTTTCAACGTCTTAATATTCTTTATAACTACATACCTGGGACCCTTAAATATCCTATAATTAATTTTACCGCTGCTTTGAGAACTTATAACTTTGTGTTAAAATTAATTTTGTTGTACATAAATAGCTTCTTCACACAATGGGATTTGTCGTCAACTTTACTATATCATCTTCATATGCTAAAAGTTTTATTCTCTTGCCGTTTATCACTATTCCTCCCCTGCCTCAAAAAAAAAAAAAAAAAAAACTTCAACCCCAGTTGCTGGCAGGCTTGCCAGGATGGATGAGAAAGATATCCCAAGGAAAAGAGACCACGAAGTTCTCCCTAGAACCAGAAGAATGGGTCGGCCCAAGCTGAGGTGGATGAATGGAGTGGCAGCACAAGGTAGAGCAGAATGGAGGCGGCTGATTGAGGAGAACCCATACAGAACCCATCACAGGTTGAGTGCCAGAAAAATTAATTGTGTAAAAATTAATTTTGTTGTACATAAATAGCTTCTTCACACAATGGGATTTGTCGTCAACTTTACTATATCATCTTCATATGCTAAAAGTTTTATTCTCTTGCCGTTTATCACTATTCCTCCCCTGCCTCAAAAAAAAAAAAAAAAAAAACTTCAACCCCAGTTGCTGGCAGGCTTGCCAGGATGGATGAGAAAGATATCCCAAGGAAAAGAGACCACGAAGTTCTCCCTAGAACCAGAAGAATGGGTCGGCCCAAGCTGAGGTGGATGAATGGAGTGGCAGCACAAGGTAGAGCAGAATGGAGGCGGCTGATTGAGGAGAACCCATACAGAACCCATCACAGGTTGAGTGCCAGAAAAATGAATATATACATATGTAAAAAAAAAATTGTACCATCCCCCTCCCCTTCTGCAATTAGCTCACATACCAGGGTTGGGGACTTGTAGTACATTCACCAACATACTACTCCTAAAAAGTCCTAAAATGTAAAATTCTGGCATAGTTCATGCACTCTACACCCCTCTTTTGAGAACTCATTGACTGGACTAAATGTCTCTAAACCACCCTACTTCCTTTTTTATCAAATCTTTAACAATTAATTTTCGTTACCTACTATTAGGGTATTTAATAATTCTACAAATATAATCATGATGTGTTTTCACTGTTTCCAAACCTAAAGGCATTAATTCTTTCTTCAAGTGTATAATATAGGTTGGAGTATATCTAGCTAAATTCAATATTGTTTTAATGAAATAAAATTTTTACTTTTCAACGTCTTAATATTCTTTATAACTACATACCTGGGACCCTTAAATATCCTATAATTAATTTTACCGCTGCTTTGAGAACTTATAACTTTGTGTTAAAATTAATTTTGTTGTACATAAATAGCTTCTTCACACAATGGGATTTGTCGTCAACTTTACTATATCATCTTCATATGCTAAAAGTTTTATTCTCTTGCCGTTTATCACTATTCCTCCCCTGCCTCAAAAAAAAAAAAAAAAAAAAACTTCAACCCCAGTTGCTGGCAGGCTTGCCAGGATGGATGAGAAAGATATCCCAAGGAAAAGAGACCACGAAGTTCTCCCTAGAACCAGAAGAATGGGTCGGCCCAAGCTGAGGTGGATGAATGGAGTGGCAGCACAAGGTAGAGCAGAATGGAGGCGGCTGATTGAGGAGAACCCATACAGAACCCATCACAGGTTGTAGTGCCAGAAAAATGAATATATACATATGTAAAAAAAAAATTGTACCATCCCCCTCCCCTTCTGCAATTAGCTCACATACCAGGGTTGGGGACTTGTAGTACATTCACCAACATACTACTCCTTAAAAGTCCTAAAATGTAAAATTCTGTCATAGTTCATGCACTCTACACCCCTCTTTTGAGAACTCATTGACTGGACTAAATGTCTCTAAACCACCCTACTTCCTTTTTTATCAAATCTTTAACAATTAATGTTCGTTACCTACTATTAGGGTATTTAATAATTCTACAAATATAATCATGATGTGTTTTCACTGTTTCCAAACCTAAAGGCATTAATTCTTTCTTCAAGTGTATAATATAGGTTGGAGTATATCTAGGTAAATTCAATATTGTTTTAATGAAATAAAATTTTTACTTTTCAACGTCTTAATATTCTTTATAACTACATACCTGGGACCCTTAAATATCCTATAATTAATTTTACCGCTGCTTTGAGAACTTATAACTTTGTGTTAAAATTAATTTTGTTGTACATAAATAGCTTCTTCACACAATGGGATTTGTCGTCAACTTTACTATATCATCTTCATATGCTAAAAGTTTTATTCTCTTGCCGTTTATCACTATTCCTCCCCTGCCTCAAAAAAAAAAAAAAAAAAAAAAAAAACTTCAACACCAGTTGCTGGCAGGCTTGCCAGGATGGATGAGAAAGATATCCCAAGGAAAAGAGACCACGAAGTTCTCCCTAGAACCAGAAGAATGGGTCGGCCCAAGCTGAGGTGGATGAATGGAGTGGCAGCACAAGGTAGAGAAGAATGGAGGCGGCTGATTGAGGAGAACCCATCACAGGTTGTAGTGCCAGAAAAATGAATATATACATATGTAAAAAAAAAATTGTACCATCCCCCTCCCCTTCTGCAATTAGCTCACATACCAGGGTTGGGGACTTGTAGTACATTCACCAACATACTACTCCTAAAAAGTCCTAAAATGTAAAATTCTGTCATAGTTCATGCACTCTACACCCCTCTTTTGAGAACTCATTGACTGGACTAAATGTCTCTAAACCACCCTACTTCCTTTTTTATCAAATCTTTAACAATTAATTTTCGTTACCTACTATTAGGGTATTTAATAATTCTACAAATATAATCATGATGTGTTTTCACTGTTTCCAAACCTAAAGGCATTAATTCTTTCTTCAAGTGTATAATATAGGTTGGAGTATATCTAGGTAAATTCAATATTGTTTTAATGAAATAAAATTTTTACTTTTCAACGTCTTAATATTCTTTATAACTACATACCTGGGACCCTTAAATATCCTATAATTAATTTTACCGCTGCTTTGAGAACTTATAACTTTGTGTTAAAATTAATTTTGTTGTACATAAATAGCTTCTTCACACAATGGGATTTGTCGTCAACTTCACTATATCATCTTCATATGCTAAAAGTTTTATTCTCTTGCCGTTTATCACTATTCCTCCCCTGCCTCAAAAAAAAAAAAAAAAAAAACTTCAACCCCAGTTGCTGGCAGGCTTGCCAGGATGGATGAGAAAGATATCCCAAGGAAAAGAGACCACGAAGTTCTCCCTAGAACCAGAAGAATGGGTCGGCCCAAGCTGAGGTGGATGAATGGAGTGGCAGCACAAGGTAGAGCAGAATGGAGGCGGCTGATTGAGGAGAACCCATACAGAACCCATCACAGGTTGTAGTGCCAGAAAAATGAATATATACATATGTAAAAAAAAAATTGTACCATCCCCCTCCCCTTCTGCAATTAGCTCACATACCAGGGTTGGGGACTTGTAGTACATTCACCAACATACTACTCCTAAAAAGTCCTAAAATGTAAAATTCTGGCATAGTTCATGCACTCTACACCCCTCTTTTGAGAACTCATTGACTGGACTAAATGTCTCTAAACCACCCTACTTCCTTTTTTATCAAATCTTTAACAATTAATGTTCGTTACCTACTATTAGGGTATTTAATAATTCTACAAATATAATCATGATGTGTTTTCACTGTTTCCAAACCTAAAGGCATTAATTCTTTCTTCAAGTGTATAATATAGGTTGGAGTATATCTAGGTAAATTCAATATTGTTTTAATGAAATAAAATTTTTACTTTTCAACGTCTTAATATTCTTTATAACTACATACCTGGGACCCTTAAATATCCTATAATTAATTTTACCGCTGCTTTGAGAACTTATAACTTTGTGTTAAAATTAATTTTGTTGTACATAAATAGCTTCTTCACACAATGGGATTTGTCGTCAACTTCACTATATCATCTTCATATGCTAAAAGTTTTATTCTCTTGCCGTTTATCACTATTCCTCCCCTGCCTCAAAAAAAAAAAAAAAAAAAACTTCAACCCCAGTTGCTGGCAGGCTTGCCAGGATGGATGAGAAAGATATCCCAAGGAAAAGAGACCACGAAGTTCTCCCTAGAACCAGAAGAATGGGTCGGCCCAAGCTGAGGTGGATGAATGGAGTGGCAGCACAAGGTAGAGCAGAATGGAGGCGGCTGATTGAGGAGAACCCATACAGAACCCATCACAGGTTGAGTGCCAGAAAAATGAATATATACATATGTAAAAAAAAAATTGTACCATCCCCCTCTCCTTCTGCAATTAGCTCACATACCAGGGTTGGGGACTTGTAGTACATTCACCAACATACTACTCCTAAAAAGTCCTAAAATGTAAAATTCTGGCATAGTTCATGCACTCTACACCCCTCTTTTGAGAACTCATTGACTGGACTAAATGTCTCTAAACCACCCTACTTCCTTTTTTATCAAATCTTTAACAATTAATTTTCGTTACCTACTATTAGGGTATTTAATAATTCTACAAATATAATCATGATGTGTTTTCACTGTTTCCAAACCTAAAGGCATTAATTCTTTCTTCAAGTGTATAATATAGGTTGGAGTATATCTAGCTAAATTCAATATTGTTTTAATGAAATAAAATTTTTACTTTTCAACGTCTTAATATTCTTTATAACTACATACCTGGGAACCTTAAATATCCTATAATTAATTTTACCGCTGCTTTGAGAACTTATAACTTTGTGTTAAAATTAATTTTGTTGTACATAAATAGCTTCTTCACACAATGGGATTTGTCGTCAACTTTACTATATCATCTTCATATGCTAAAAGTTTTATTCTCTTGCCGTTTATCACTATTCCTCACCTGCCTCAAAAAAAAAAAAAAAAAAAAAAAAAAAAAAAAAAAAAAAAAAAAAAAAAAACTTAAATCCCATTTGCTGGCAGGCTTGCCAGGATGGATGAGAAAGATATCCCAAGGAAAAGAGACCACGAAGTTCTCCCTAGAACCAGAAGAATGGGTCGGCCCAAGCTGAGGTGGATGAATGGAGTGGCAGCACAAGGTAGAGAAGAATGGAGGCGGCTGATTGAGGAGAACCCATCACAGGTTGTAGTGCCAGAAAAATGAATATATACATATGTAAAAAAAAAATTGTACCATCCCCCTCCCCTTCTGCAATTAGCTCACATACCAGGGTTGGGGACTTGTAGTACATTCACCAACATACTACTCCTAAAAAGTCCTAAAATGTAAAATTCTGGCATAGTTCATGCACTCTACACCCCTCTTTTGAGAACTCATTGACTGGACTAAATGTCTCTAAACCACCCTACTTCCTTTTTTATCAAATCTTTAACAATTAATTTTCGTTACCTACTATTAGGGTATTTAATAATTCTACAAATATAATCATGATGTGTTTTCACTGTTTCCAAACCTAAAGGCATTAATTCTTTCTTCAAGTGTATAATATAGGTTGGAGTATATCTAGGTAAATTCAATATTGTTTTAATGAAATAAAATTTTTACTTTTCAACGTCTTAATATTCTTTATAACTACATACCTGGGACCCTTAAATATCCTATAATTAATTTTACCGCTGCTTTGAGAACTTATAACTTTGTGTTAAAATTAATTTTGTTGTACATAAATAGCTTCTTCACACAATGGGATTTGTCGTCAACTTTACTATATCATCTTCATATGCTAAAAGTTTTATTCTCTTGCCGTTTATCACTATTCCTCCCCTGCCTCAAAAAAAAAAAAAAAAAAAAAAAAAAAAACTTCAACACCAGTTGCTGGCAGGCTTGCCAGGATGGATGAGAAAGATATCCCAAGGAAAAGAGACCACGAAGTTCTCCCTAGAACCAGAAGAATGGGTCGGCCCAAGCTGAGGTGGATGAATGGAGTGGCAGCACAAGGTAGAGAAGAATGGAGGCGGCTGATTGAGGAGAACCCATCACAGGTTGTAGTGCCAGAAAAATGAATATATACATATGTAAAAAAAAAATTGTACCATCCCCCTCCCCTTCTGCAATTAGCTCACATACCAGGGTTGGGGACTTGTAGTACATTCACCAACATACTACTCCTAAAAAGTCCTAAAATGTAAAATTCTGTCATAGTTCATGCACTCTACACCCCTCTTTTGAGAACTCATTGACTGGACTAAATGTCTCTAAACCACCCTACTTCCTTTTTTATCAAATCTTTAACAATTAATTTTCGTTACCTACTATTAGGGTATTTAATAATTCTACAAATATAATCATGATGTGTTTTCACTGTTTCCAAACCTAAAGGCATTAATTCTTTCTTCAAGTGTATAATATAGGTTGGAGTATATCTAGCTAAATTCAATATTGTTTTAATGAAATAAAATTTTTACTTTTCAACGTCTTAATATTCTTTATAACTACATACCTGGGACCCTAAAATATCCTATAATTAATTTTACCGCTGCTTAGAGAACTTATAACTTTGTGTTAAAATTAATTTTGTTGTACATAAATAGCTTCTTCACACAATGGGATTTGTCGTCAACTTTACTATATCATCTTCATATGCTAAAAGTTTTATTCTCTTGCCGTTTATCACTATTCCTCCCCTGCCTCAAAATAAAAAAAAAAAAAAAAAAAAAATCAATCCCAGTTGCTGGCAGGCTTGCCAGGATGGATGAGAAAGATATCCCAAGGAAAAGAGACCACGAAGTTCTCCCTAGAACCAGAAGAATGGGTCGGCCCAAGCTGAGGTGGATGAATGGAGTGGCAGCACAAGGTAGAGCAGAATGGAGACGGCTGATTGAGGAGAACCCATACAGAACCCATCACAGGTTGTAGTGCCAGAAAAATGAATATATACATATGTAAAAAAAAAAATTGTACCATCCCCCTCCCCTTCTGCAATTAGCTCACATACCAGGGTTGGGGACTTGTAGTACATTCACCAACATACTACTCCTAAAAAGTCCTAAAATGTAAAATTCTGGCATAGTTCATACACTCTACACCCCTCTTTTGAGAACTCATTGACTGGACTAAATGTCTCTAAACCACCCTACTTCCTTTTTTATCAAATCTTTAACAATTAATTTTCGTTACCTACTATTAGGGTATTTAATAATTCTACAAATATAATCATGATGTGTTTTCACTGTTTCCAAACCTAAAGGCATTAATTCTTTCTTCAAGTGTATAATATAGGTTGGAGTATATCTAGGTAAATTCAATATTGTTTTAATGAAATAAAATTTTTACTTTTCAACGTCTTAATATTCTTTATAACTACATACCTGGGACCCTTAAATATCCTATAATTAATTTTACCGCTGCTTTGAGAACTTATAACTTTGTGTTAAAATTAATTTTGTTGTACATAAATAGCTTCTTCACACAATGGGATTTGTCGTCAACTTTACTATATCATCTTCATATGCTAAAAGTTTTATTCTCTTGCCGTTTATCACTATTCCTCCCCTGCCTCAAAATAAAAAAAAAAAAAAAAAAAAAATCAATCCCAGTTGCTGGCAGGCTTGCCAGGATGGATGAGAAAGATATCCCAAGGAAAAGAGACCACGAAGTTCTCCCTAGAACCAGAAGAATGGGTCGGCCTAAGCTGAGGTGGATGAATGGAGTGGCAGCACAAGGTAGAGCAGAATGGAGACGGCTGATTGAGGAGAACCCATACAGAACCCATCACAGGTTGTAGTGCCAGAAAAATGAATATATACATATGTAAAAAAAAAAATTGTACCATCCCCCTCCCCTTCTGCAATTAGCTCACATACCAGGGTTGGGGACTTGTAGTACATTCACCAACATACTACTCCTAAAAAGTCCTAAAATGTAAAATTCTGGCATAGTTCATACACTCTACACCCCTCTTTTGAGAACTCATTGACTGGACTAAATGTCTCTAAACCACCCTACTTCCTTTTTTATCAAATCTTTAACAATTAATTTTCGTTACCTACTATTAGGGTATTTAATAATTCTACAAATATAATCATGATGTGTTTTCACTGTTTCCAAACCTAAAGGCATTAATTCTTTCTTCAAGTGTATAATATAGGTTGGAGTATATCTAGGTAAATTCAATATTGTTTTAATGAAATAAAATTTTTACTTTTCAACGTCTTAATATTCTTTATAACTACATACCTGGGACCCTTAAATATCCTATAATTAATTTTACCGCTGCTTTGAGAACTTATAACTTTGTGTTAAAATTAATTTTGTTGTACATAAATAGCTTCTTCACACAATGGGATTTGTCGTCAACTTTACTATATCATCTTCATATGCTAAAAGTTTTATTCTCTTGCCGTTTATCACAATTCCTCCCCTGCCTCAAAAAAAAAAAAAAAAAAAAAAAAATACTTCAACCCTAGTTTCTGGCAGGCTTGCCAGGATGGATGAGAAAGATATCCCAAGGAAAACAGACCACGAAGTTCTCCCTAGAACCAGAAGAATGGGTCCGCCCAAGCTGATGTGGATGAATGGAGTGGCAGCACAAGGTAGAGCAGAATGGAGGCTGCTGATTGAGGAGAACCCATACAGAACCCATCACAGGTTGTAGTGCCAGAAAAATGAATATATACATATGCAAAAAAAAAATTGTACCATCCCCCTCCCCTTCTGCAATTAGCTCACATACCAGGGTTGGGGACTTCTAGTACATTCACCAACATACTACTCCTAAAAAGTCCTAAAATGTAAAATTCTGGCATAGTTCATGCAATCTACACCCCTCTTTTGAGAACTCATTGACTGGACTAAATGTCTCTAAACCACCCTACTTCCTTTTTTATCAAATCTTTAACAATTAATTTTCGTTACCTACTATTAGGGTATTTAATAATTCTACAAATATAATCATGATGTGTTTTCACTGTTTCCAAACCTAAAGGCATTAATTCTTTCTTCAAGTGTATAATATAGGTTGGAGTATATCTAGGTAAATTCAATATTGTTTTAATGAAATAAAATTTTTACTTTTCAACGTCTTAATATTCTTTATAACTACATACCTGGGACCCTTAAATATCTTATAATTAATTTTACCGCTGCTTTGAGAACTTATAACTTTGTGTTAAAATTAATTTTGTTGTACATAAATAGCTTCTTCACACAATGGGATTTGTCGTCAACTTTACTATATCATCTTCATATGCTAAAAGTTTTATTCTCTTGCCGTTTATCACTATTCCTCCCCTGCGTCAAAAAAAAAAAAAAAAAAAAAAAAAAAATTCAACCCTAGTTTCTGGCAGGCTTGCCAGGATGGATGAGAAAGATATCCCAAGGAAAACGGACCACGATGTTCTCCTTAGAACCAGAAGAATGGGTCGGCCCAAGCTGAGGTGGATGAATGGAGTGGCAGCACAAGGTAGAGCAGAATGGAGACGGCTGATTGAGGAGAACCCATACAGAACCCATCACAGGTTGTAGTGCCAGAAAAATGAATATATACATATGTAAAAAAAAAAATTGTACCATCCCCCTCCCCTTCTGCAATTAGCTCACATACCAGGGTTGGGGACTTGTAGTACATTCACCAACATACTACTCCTAAAAAGTCCTAAAATGTAAAATTCTGGCATAGTTCATGCACTCTACACCCCTCTTTTGAGAACTCATTGACTGGACTAAATGTCTCTAAACCACCCTACTTCCTTTTTTATCAAATCTTTAACAATTAATTTTCGTTACCTACTATTAGGGTATTTAATAATTCTACAAATATAATCATGATGTGTTTTCACTGTTTCCGAACCTAAAGGCATTAATTCTTTCTTCAAGTGTATAATATAGGTTGGAGTATATCTAGGTAAATTTAATATTGTTTTAATGAAATAAAATTTTTACTTTTCAACGTCTTAATATTCTTTATAACTACATACCTGGGACCCTTAAATATCCTATAATTAATTTTACCGCTGCTTTGAGAACTTATAACTTTGTGTTAAAATTAATTTTGTTGTACATAAATAGCTTCTTCACACAATGGGATTTGTCGTCAACTTTACTATATCATCTTCATATGCTAAAAGTTTTATTCTCTTGCCGTTTATCACTATTCCTCCCCCGCCTCAAAAAAAAAAAAAAAAAAAAAAAAAAAACTTCAACCCCAGTTGCTGGCAGGCTTGCCAGGATGGATGAGAAAGATATCCCAAGGAAAACGGACCACGATGTTCTCCTTAGAACCAGAAGAATGGGTCGGCCCAAGCTGAGGTGGATGAATGGAGTGGCAGCACAAGGTAGAGCAGAATGGAGACGGCTGATTGAGGAGAACCCATACAGAAGCCATCACAGGTTGTAGTGCCAGAAAAATGAATATATACATATGTAAAAAAAAAAATTGTACCATCCCCCTCCCCTTCTGCAATTAGCTCACATACCAGGGTTGGGGACTTGTAGTACATTCACCAACATCCTACTCCTAAAAAGTCCTAAAATGTAAAATTCTGGCATAGTTCATGCACTCTACACCCCTCTTTTGAGAACTCATTGACTGGACTAAATGTCTCTAAACCACCCTATTCCTTTTTTATCAAATCTTTAACAATTAATTTTCGTTACCTACTATTAGGGTATTTAATAATTCTACAAATATAATCATGATGTGTTTTCACTGTTTCCGAACCTAAAGGCATTAATTCTTTCTTCAAGTGTATAATATAGGTTGGAGTATATCTAGGTAAATTTAATATTGTTTTAATGAAATAAAATTTTTACTTTACAACGTCTTAATATTCTTTATAACTACATACCTGGGACCCTTAAATATCCTATAATTAATTTTACCGCTGCTTTGAGAACTTATAACTTAGTGTTAAAATTAATTTTGTTGTACATAAATAGCTTCTTCACACAATGGGATTTGTCGTCAACTTTACTATATCATCTTCATATGCTAAAAGTTTTATTCTCTTGCCGTTTATCACTATTCCTCCCCTGCCTCAAAAAAAAAAAAAAAAAAAAAATAAAACTTCAACCCCAGTTGCTGGCAGGCTTGCCAGGATGGATGAGAAAGATATCCCAAGGAAAACGGACCACGATGTTCTCCTTAGAACCAGAAGAATGGGTCGGCCCAAGCTGAGGTGGATGAATGGAGTGGCAGCACAAGGTAGAGCAGAATGGAGACGGCTGATTGAGGAGAACCCATACAGAACCCATCACAGGTTGTAGTGCCAGAAAAATGAATATATACATATGTAAAAAAAAAAATTGTACCATCCCCCTCCCCTTCTGCAATTAGCTCACATACCAGGGTTGGGGACTTGTAGTACATTCACCAACATCCTACTCCTAAAAAGTCCTAAAATGTAAAATTCTGGCATAGTTCATGCACTCTACACCCCTCTTTTGAGAACTCATTGACTGGACTAAATGTCTCTAAACCACCCTACTTCCTTTTTTATCAAATCTTTAACAATTAATTTTCGTTACCTACTATTAGGGTATTTAATAATTCTACAAATATAATCATGATGTGTTTTCACTGTTTCCGAACCTAAAGGCATTAATTCTTTCTTCAAGTGTATAATATAGGTTGGAGTATATCTAGGTAAATTTAATATTGTTTTAATGAAATAAAATTTTTACTTTTCAACGTCTTAATATTCTTTATAACTACATACCTGGGACCCTTAAATATCCTATAATTAATTTTACCGCTGCTTTGAGAACTTATAACTTTGTGTTAAAATTAATTTTGTTGTACATAAATAGCTTCTTCACACAATGGGATTTGTCGTCAACTTCACTATATCATCTTCATATGCTAAAAGTTTTATTCTCTTGCCGTTTATCACTATTCCTCCCAGAAGAATGGGTCGGCCCAAGCTGAGGTGGATGAATGGAGTGGCAGCACAAGGTAGAGCAGAATGGAGACGGCTGATTGAGGAGAACCCATACAGAACCCATCACAGGTTGTAGTGCCAGAAAAATGAATATATACATATGTAAAAAAAAAAATTGTACCATCCCCCTCCCCTTCTGCAATTAGCTCACATACCAGGGTTGGGGACTTGTAGTACATTCACCAACATCCTACTCCTAAAAAGTCCTAAAATGTAAAATTCTGGCATAGTTCATGCACTCTACACCCCTCTTTTGAGAACTCATTGACTGGACTAAATGTCTCAAAACCACCCTACTTCCTTTTTTATCAAATCTTTAACAATTAATTTTCGTTACCTACTATTAGGGTATTTAATAATTCTACAAATATAATCATGATGTGTTTTCACTGTTTCCGAACCTAAAGGCATTAATTCTTTCTTCAAGTGTATAATATAGGTTGGAGTATATCTAGGTAAATTTAATATTGTTTTAATGAAATAAAATTTTTACTTTTCAACGTCTTAATATTCTTTATAACTACATACCTGGGACCCTTAAATATCCTATAATTAATTTTACCGCTGCTTTGAGAACTTATAACTTAGTGTTAAAATTAATTTTGTTGTACATAAATAGCTTCTTCACACAATGGGACTTGTCGTCAACTTCACTATATCATCTTCATATGCTAAAAGTTTTATTCTCTTGCCGTTTATCACTATTCCTCCCCTGCCTCAAAAAAAAAAAAAAAAAAAAAAAAAACTTCAACCCCAGTTGCTGGCAGGCTTGCCAGGATGGATGAGAAAGATATCCCAAGAAAAAGAGACCACGATGTTCTCCTTAGAACCAGAAGAATGGGTCGGCCCAAGCTGAGGTGGATGAATGGAGTGGCAGCACAAGGTAGAGCAGAATGGAGACGGCTGATTGAGGAGAACCCATACAGAACCCATCACAGGTTGTAGTGCCAGAAAAATGAATATATACATATGTAAAAAAAAAAATTGTACCATCCCCCTCCCCTTCTGCAATTAGCTCACATACCAGGGTTGGGGACTTGTAGTACATTCACCAACATCCTACTCCTAAAAAGTCCTAAAATGTAAAATTCTGGCATAGTTCATGCACTCTACACCCCTCTTTTGAGAACTCATTGACTGGACTAAATGTCTCTAAACCACCCTACTTCCTTTTTTATCAAATCTTTAACAATTAATTTTCGTTACCTACTATTAGGGTATTTAATAATTCTACAAATATAATCATGATGTGTTTTCACTGTTTCCGAACCTAAAGGCATTAATTCTTTCTTCAAGTGTATAATATAGGTTGGAGTATATCTAGGTAAATTTAATATTGTTTTAATGAAATAAAATTTTTACTTTTCAACGTCTTAATATTCTTTATAACTACATACCTGGGACCCTTAAATATCCTATAATTAATTTTACCGCTGCTTTGAGAACTTATAACTTTGTGTTAAAATTAATTTTGTTGTACATAAATAGCTTCTTCACACAATGGGATTTGTCGTCAACTTCACTATATCATCTTCATATGCTAAAAGTTTTATTCTCTTGCCGTTTATCACGATTCCTCCCAGAAGAATGGGTCGGCCCAAGCTGAGGTGGATGAATGGAGTGGCAGCACAAGGTAGAGCAGAATGGAGACGGCTGATTGAGGAGAACCCATACAGAACCCATCACAGGTTGTAGTGCCAGAAAAATGAATATATACATATGTAAAAAAAAAAATTGTACCATCCCCCTCCCCTTCTGCAATTAGCTCACATACCAGGGTTGGGGACTTGTAGTACATTCACCAACATCCTACTCCTAAAAAGTCCTAAAATGTAAAATTCTGGCATAGTTCATGCACTCTACACCCCTCTTTTGAGAACTCATTGACTGGACTAAATGTCTCTAAACCACCCTACTTCCTTTTTTATCAAATCTTTAACAATTAATTTTCGTTACCTACTATTAGGGTATTTAATAATTCTACAAATATAATCATGATGTGTTTTCACTGTTTCCGAACCTAAAGGCATTAATTCTTTCTTCAAGTGTATAATATAGGTTGGAGTATATCTAGGTAAATTTAATATTGTTTTAATGAAATAAAATTTTTACTTTTCAACGTCTTAATATTCTTTATAACTACATACCTGGGACCCTTAAATATCCTATAATTAATTTTACCGCTGCTTTGAGAACTTATAACTTTGTGTTAAAATTAATTTTGTTGTACATAAATAGCTTCTTCACACAATGGGACTTGTCGTCAACTTCACTATATCATCTTCATATGCTAAAAGTTTTATTCTCTTGCCGTTTATCACTATTCCTCCCCTGCCTCAAAAAAAAAAAAAAAAAAAAAAAAACTTCAACCCCAGTTGCTGGCAGGCTTGCCAGGATGGATGAGAAAGATATCCCAAGAAAAAGAGACCACGATGTTCTCCTTAGAACCAGAAGAATGGGTCGGCCCAAGCTGAGGTGGATGAATGGAGTGGCAGCACAAGGTAGAGCAGAATGGAGACGGCTGATTGAGGAGAACCCATACAGAACCCATCACAGGTTGTAGTGCCAGAAAAATGAATATATACATATGTAAAAAAAAAAATTGTACCATCCCCCTCCCCTTCTGCAATTAGCTCACATACCAGGGTTGGGGACTTGTAGTACATTCACCAACATACTACTCCTAAAAAGTCCTAAAATGTAAAATTCTGGCATAGTTCATGCACTCTACACCCCTCTTTTGAGAACTCATTGACTGGACTAAATGTCTCTAAACCACCCTACTTCCTTTTTTATCAAATCTTTAACAATTAATTTTCGTTACCTACTATTAGGGTATTTAATAATTCTACAAATATAATCATGATGTGTTTTCACTGTTTCCGAACCTAAAGGCATTAATTCTTTCTTCAAGTGTATAATATAGGTTGGAGTATATCTAGGTAAATTTAATATTGTTTTAATGAAATAAAATTTTTACTTTACAACGTCTTAATATTCTTTATAACTACATACCTGGGACCCTTAAATATCCTATAATTAATTTTACCGCTGCTTTGAGAACTTATAAAAAACTTCAACCCCATCATCATTGATAAAACAAGCAAACAAAAATGGGCTCAAAAGACAACCTATCGGACCATTTTTCATTTTTAAAACTATCTGTTAATCTATTACCAACCCATATTGATGCTTCAGTGTCTTCATAAAGTAATTTTATAACATTTATAATTTTCACTATTTGAATTTTTTTTCAGGCCTATAAATGTAAATACAGTCTACTCTTGTTAATTTGAAACTTCATAACACAATTTTTTCGATAATACAAATTCAACCCTTGGCCCCTTCAAAAAATATCAATAAATCGAAGAAATCCTTTATATTTAGATACTTTTGGTAATTCCTTAATACGTTTGGTAATATCTTAATTCCTTAGGGGGTTACGAGCAAACTGTAACTATAATTTGCCTCGTACCAACACTCGATTAATCGATCAATATCTTTCTATTTCATTATTCGATTTATCCCCTCTTCCAGTGTTCCTTTTAAACAATTCTGTATTTCCTCTTTGTTTAGTTTTCAGTCAAAGTGAGTTCATGCCTTTAAATTTTACAAAAACCAAAAAAAAAATTAGAACAAACAGTCGTTTGGGATACCTACATCCGCTCTTTAATCAATTTAAAAAAAAAGAGAGAAAAAGTTTCTAACGTGCCTTTTAATTTTAATTATCAATGTAATCATTTGTTTTATAAGAATATTGTCACACAATCAGGATTAGGAAGAATAAAAATGACTTTCTTCATCTTTATCATCTATTCATCACAGCTTCCACCACTAGAGGGATTCTCATTGACCCTGCTCTCATGAGCTCCTTATTTAAATTTTGCAAGCTGATAGATTGGGCCGGTTTCTTCAATGGTGTACAAAATGAGATTTTGAAAGCAGGAGGGGATGCTCTCATGAAAGAGCTGACAGAACTATTCAATCTCATTCTCAATGAAGAAGAAATTCAAGAGCAATGGAAAATAGCAAATATAATTTTACTTCATAAAAAAGGAAATAAACAAGATATGGAGAACTACCGGCCTATCTCCATTTTTCAACCATGGCAAAGCTTTTTTCGAGTGTCATTAAAGAGCGGCTCTCAAAAAGAATAATGGAATGTATAGCAGAAGAACAAGCAGGATTTAGGAAAGGTTTTTCAACTGTGGACCACATTCAAACATTATATGATCTTTACGAATAGAGGAGAAATATATAAGGATAATTATAAAGCTTTATAATGAAATGTCAGCATACATGATGACAGAAAAGAAAGGAAACAGCTTCAGAGTCAAGAAGGGTGCACGTCAAGGAGACCCATTGTCCCTTCTTTTGTTTATCCTTGTGCTAGAGATGGCATTTTGTAGTCTTCGATGGGATAACGTAGGCATAAAAATAAATGGAAAATGGCTGAGTAACTTACGATTTGCAGATGAAATCGTACTCTTTGCCAAATACATTCAAGAACTATTGGAAATGCTCAAAGAACTCTTAAGGCTCTGTGAAAAAATTGGCCTTCATCCAAATTACAATAAAACCAAAGTAATGAAGAAAAGGGAAAAACAAGAATTGAAAATAAACAATCATACTTTGGAATATGTAGAAGAATATGTTTATTTGGGCCAAATGGTGTCTTTTTCGGATAGAGCTTCGAAAGAAATCCAGAGGAGAGTCGCATTTGGATGGAACAAGTTTTGGTCTCTTAAATACATTACGAAGGGAGGCATAGGTAATTATCAAAAAAGGCAGGTCTTTGATAGCTGCATTCTTCCAGTGATGACCTACGGTTGCCAAACTTGGTCATTAACAAAAGCCCAAGAAAATAAGATTCAGGTATGGCAGAATAGCATCGAAAGAAGTATTGCAAATGTGAAGAGAAAGGACAGGGTAAGATGTGTGAAGCTTAAGACAGAAATAGGCCTTAAAGACACTCTAACGCAAATAAGGAAAATAAAATGGAAATGGGCTGGACATCTCCTATGGTGTAAAGACAATAGGTGGTCCAAAGTATTCACGGAATGGACGCCATACAACCAGAAGAGGAAAAGAGGTAGACAAATGAAGAGATGGAGTGATCTGTTCAAGTCCATCGTGGGCCCCCTCTGGTGGAGAGCTGCTACGGACAGGGATGTCTGGAAAACAAAATGGTCGGAACTCTCAAACCCCGCTTCCCAGTTGGTACTGACTATTACTCCCTAAAGGGAAGGCCTGTGTAAGAAAAAAAAAGAAAAAATAGTATATTTTATAAAATTATTTTATTTTTGTATATATTAACTGCACGAATAAGGGCTATTTTCATTTCATTTCATAAGCTCCTTAATTAAATTTTGCAACCTGATAGATTGGGCCGGTTTCTTCAATTCTGTAATCAGATAACAAAAATAATTAATTACTTCAAGAAATTATATTTTTAGGAACTAAGAAAAAAAGAAATAATTGAGATGAGATAAAGTAAATATTCAGTAATGTGAATTAAAATGATAATTTTAATTTGATAATATTGTGAAATGTTTAATAGTTTTAAAACAAGGAAAATTTGCCATATGACATAAAAAATATGCAAATTCTAGAATTCAAGAAATTTTTGTTTATTGAATATTGAAAGATTATTCTCTGTTATATCAATTATTTCTCCACAATTTAAAGAACACCAGAAAACTCACCTCAATGAGATGTAAATTAGGGTCTTTAGACAATGATGGAAAATGTACTTAAGAATTTTAAAATAAAAACTTAAGCTCATTTGAAAAAAAAAAATTTGCTATAAGAATTGGGAAAAATTGCAAAGGGTGACCAAAAAGCTTGCTGAATAAATAGACAATGGCCAAATGGATGTTGTAGGAAATAAGGTGCCAACTAAATATTAAATCAGATAAAGTATACATTTCACATATATCTTGCAATTAAAAAAAAAAAAAAAAAAAAAAAAAAAAAAAAAAAAAAAAAAAAATAGAAAAGGAAAAAAGATCAATGTTTTCTTTCTCAGAGGCTACATTCTTTAATTTCACTACGTATTATGAACTATATTTTATTGCAAAACATTATAATCATAAAATTTTTTTAAAAAAATAGATGTTTTAAGGTGCATTGAATCCAAAGTACCAAGTCTAGCAAAATGGACAATGTTTGCATATGAGTCTAGAGCAGTACGAAAATAATTCAAATCAGGAAGTAAAACATTAGTTCGTTTAATACTTGTGAAACAATATGAATCAAATAAGGGAGTAAAACATTACTTCATTTAATACTAATGAAACTATGTGAAACAATCTATCAAAATTTTATAGAACAATATAATCAACCTTGATGATGGTATGAACACAATGGTTATTTGATGTTCATAAAATATATTGTGACCATTGCCAAACTAAGTTATAAATAAATATGTGTATATAATACCTGTAACAGACTTCGTCTGGGTCAATCCAAATTGTAAATTCCGGAGGAAGTCTACGTACGATTTCTTGGTAGTCCAATCCTGAATCTCTGCAAGCTCTTATTAACACTTCTTCATGCTTGTTGAACATGCTATGACGTAGACATCTGTAAGCATTCCCTCTCAGTGGTACTCTTGGATACCAATGACCTTCGAACTTCTCCAGGAGAAGTTCGAATAATCTAGATTGGAAGTTGTCCATTTTATCACTGTCCATTGTATCACTCCCATCTATGAGACACATTAACAAGCTTATAGCAGAAATTATCTGTTCATGCATTTTGCCGATTATCTAGAAATGATTGAATGAAAATCAATTGAAATAAAATTTCTGGACTACAAAAGGAGAGTAATAAATATTAAGTTAAATGCATGGTGAAATAAAATATCAATATATATTTTATATATACTGTAGCATATATTATTGCTAGGTGCTAGTTTCAGAAAAAACACTCAGAGTATTGGAGTTCAGTCCAGTGTTAAGCAATTAATGTTTCTTGATCACCAATTAAGTTGAGAAGTAATTTGGGCAGATCACTGTGCCTAACCTACTTTTCTACCCAAAGGAAATAAAGTTTAATTCTACCCGCAAATAAAAAAAATTAAAGTAAACTCTAGGTACAGGCAATTGCAGTGAAAATTTTAAACTGAATATAATTGTCAAATAATATTTGTATATAGTATTTTAATAGTTACCTACATAAGTGTTTAAAAATGGACCAAGTATTGAATAGCTCTACGAAACTCATTAGCTATAGAACAACTTCGGCGATTTTAAAAACCAAAAGAAATGCTTTTCCGTGGTTAATCACCATTAACATTTTAAATTTTTCGCAGAATTTTAGAACAATAAATTAACAGAAACGAGTATAGGAAGAGTTGGCTCCATGAAAGGAATCAACTCTTTTGCAGAAGTAACACTGGCTGTTTTGTCAACAGTTATGGGATTTTGGCGGACTCTCCGTGAGTATTTTTAAAAATTTCGGTTCCTCATGATAAGGAGTAGAAGGCAAGAAGACGATCGGTCATCAGTATTCAATATAACTATTTTTTCAAACTATTACTTACCAACACACACACTTAGAAAGAACTTTATATAAAAAATCAGCTGATAAATTTCGTCAAGAACCTTGTATTTCAATTTGTAGTCAGAGCTGTTCCTCAATTTTCTACTACACTACGATTTGGGATAATTCAAAAAATCGATTGGAGTTTGATCGGTAGCAAATAATTTTTCTATTTTCACTAATTTATTAATTTGCAATTAAAAATATTATTTCCTTTATAGAATTTTTTTCTTAACTATATTCAACATAAAAATGAATGTCGTATTCATTCTTCATAAAAAATATTTCATGACATACATACTTCAGGAAAACTACAAAAAAACTTCTTATTACAGCTCACAGGTACATTTTACTTTGTATGAAATGAATCAGTTCAGTTTTTTAATTTTCCTAACATATGAGTTATACAAATTGAGAGGAAAACTATTCTGAACGCAATGATTTTGTAATCCGAGTTTTAAAATTAAATTCACATTTTGAACTTTCTTGAGCAAAATTAATCTAGTCAAACGAAATGATCTATGAGTATTATGACCAGCCTGAGACAACGAAAAGTCCTAAAACACTGAGTTACATATTCGAGGTTGGTATAAGATATGCCTTACATTAGTTATAGTTAAATTAATTTTAGTAAATATATTTGAAAAATATTGCTTGAAATAGGAACTAAATAAACTAACGAAATATGGCATTACAGATTTTTTTTCTTGGTTGGAGAGAGGGGATGGACAAAGGCGGACTATTGACGTAGTTTTCTAAGGCGCTAAATGTCTGAGGCCGGAATTGTCTCTATATTTCTACACGCATTTAACATTGTTTTGGATATTTAGTTTTTACTTAAAAAACAAAAACAAATAGTTTTAACAAACAACTACAAAATATTTCTCTGAAAAGCTAGGCGAATAACAAGTTCTCACACCTGCCTTTCTGTTTAGGAATATGATGTATATTATAAGTACAGTAGAGCGTCGATTATTCGGATTAATCAATGCCAAGCCTGGTCCGGATAACTAAAATTGAGAGTACTTAAAAGTAAAAATCACAGGACGCGAACAATATATTTTCATATCAACATTTAAATTATGTTAAAAGAATCAGTACTCACTTCCGAAAATTTATTCCAAGAAAACGGAAACAATTACACATAGACTAAGGTCGTATTGTGTCTCAGGGGAGGAGGGTAAAATTTTCGCCTAGGGGGGGCAGGCTTATAAAATTCTTATGACATGGGATGGGGGTCGAGGTATTCTGACCATGTAAGGCTCAATTAATGTTTCAAATAAAACTTGATATTTGAAAATTAGAATACGTGTTTAAAATACTTAATAAGCATGCTAAATTAATACGAATTTATTTAATTTGTATTATTTGTTTCTGATATTTTCTAGGAGGGCAGCTGCCTCTCCTCCTGGGGATGCACATGATATGTATACATTTTTTAATACCCTATTACAAAAAAAAAAAAAAATGTTTAACGATTTATATTGTATAAAGGGAAATCAATGCTGAAATAAGAAGTTATATTATTTTTATTGAGGTTTCAAAATTAACTTAATTAAAATGAAAGAACTTATTTATGAAATTCGTTTTTGGAAGTATTTCATCGATTTAACTCGATCCAAATACCTACCTATCTTCTTATAATAAACTTACTGTGCTGTCATATTTTGAAGGGAGGTGGCGATCTTTAATATACCCTACCTGGGACCACCCCTGGTTTCTAAGTTACTAGCAAAAAGCTGAGAAAAAAAGTAAAATAAAAAATAATTTATGCTTATGCTCCAACGCCTGTAACTCGAAAAGGGCTATTCCCATATGAAAAACATAGTAAGGAATATTAGCAGTTTTTCTGTCAAAGAAAAGTTTTCCAAAAGAAATTTGTTAAAATGCTCGGCTCTTCCACGATGGCAACTTTGAGCAACTCAAAAGAACGTGTATGACTTGTATTTAAATTAATTTTTATTTTAAAAAATCTTTTGATAGAGATTACGATGGGGTTTTTCATGGAAGGAAGATCTTAAAGGAATTGGTATATACCTGCTCTCAAAACGGAATGGAAACTCCATTGTATTCCATTTCGTAAATAGCTTAACTTTACTAAATGCAAATGTAAGTGCTCAAAATCTGTAAATCAACTTAAATTTTATAATAACTTCTATAAAACAATCTAGCAGCATATAACCTTCAAATATTGGGTGGGTTCATAAGTTCATTCGGTTTTTGTTAGTAATGCAAATAGTTTTCTAAGATCTCCAGTTCTCTTTGCCATATCTGACAACACTCATATTTACCCTAAAGGTCAAAATCCACTTTTTGAAATTGTTTTGTTTGGTTTCATTGACAATAATTTTGTTTGTGATACAGAGTAGTGAAATATTGCATATCTTTATCATGTCAGATGATAAAGTATATTTTTAGCATATTTTGCTTTTTTATTACAAAAAATAAACATCTGTGTGGCCCCTGGCTAATCTGTTCTCACATTAAACCTGTGCTTACTGAAAACCAAACAATCACTAAGTTGCCCATAGTGGCCCAGTTACACATCATGTGAAGGCCAAGAATAAGACGGCCACGGACCAACTGTCCTTGTAAGGATCATGATGACTCCCTATTCCAAATCTTAATCTGGAATGCAGGTGGATTAGCTAATGACAAATTACAAAAGCATATGCCAAATCGAAGGAAATTTAATTGTCTACAACTTCAAAAAATTACAACTTTTCTGTGAAATGATTGTGGGAGGAACTAGAATCAAATGCTTGATAAAAAGTGAGGTAAAAATGATTTTTTCGAAAATAATAGATTTTCAATAACGTATAGCACCAAAACCGGTGAGAATTCGACAAATATGTATAGATAGAATAGAAGAGAATATATAGAAAACAAACTTTATACTGGGATGAAGCCCCTTAAGAATAAGAGAATGGAACAAAGAAAATACACCCTAGGATAACCTCTCCTAGAAAGCCACCCCAGAAGGGGGAGTACATCAGGATGCTCTAAGGAGGCAACCCTGACTTGGGTACAGCTGGCTAATAACCCACTCCCCTCAAACTCCCCATTGTTACAAGAAAAAATGCCGGACTGATACAAGTTAGCAGACATGGTCCACTAGCAGTAGTGGGTTGTTGCGTAGTCATGCGTAACTCCCCACTACTGCTATACCCGTATTGCCTGCGAGGCATGGAAGGGAGTAAATAAATAAAGTTAGCAGACATGGAAACCGCCTCATTGACTTCCAATTCGGATTCTGGAACTTATTAACCCTATATAGACTAGAAGGACTCCAAGTTCTCCTGAATGAATTGGGCAAATATAAAATTGACCTCTCCCCTATCCAAGAAATCTGTTGGACCGGCAATGGGCTCATCGATATAGCGATTTCTTACAATATATTGTTATATTGTTCATACAACCTCATACTGTTGCCATCCAAGAACCCATACATTTGGAACAGGTTGTGCCGTGAGAGGACATACGAGAGAATGAGTCATTGAATTTAACCATATAAATGAAGGGCTAATCACACTTCGAATAAAAGGAACTTTTTACAAGTACAGCCTTATCAGTTACCATGCCCTGACAGAATCATCAGCAGATGAGGACGAGGAGGCCTTTTATAATAGCCTTGAAGGAGCCTATGATGCCTGCTCTTAAAGTGACATCAAGATCTTGCTGGGAGATCATAATGCCAAGATCAGGAAGGAAGATGTTTATCGGCCAACTATTGGACTTCATTGCCTACATCATCAAAGTAACGGTAATGGTCAGAAACTCATTAATTTTGCTACATCAAGAAATATTTTATTGGAAGTATACCATTTCCAGGATGAAGGATTAAAATAGTACCTGGAGATCCACAGATGCACAGTGGTTCGATTAGTACAAGCTAGGTGGACAAAAGTCATGATTAGCAATCTAAAATTTGGTATCAGAATAATGTTAACGTTACATTAAAATATGATACTCTAATATTTGTTTATGTCTGACACACTCCATCTTTTGAGTAATATGGTCCAAAGGTATATATCCATGATGTAATAGATAGAGTAAATCATTTGAATTCCAGGCATCACTTCAATCATACACATTACAGTGATCCTAACTTTTTATAGATAGATCGTTAAGAATTAATATTATTTGGACTCATGAGTGCTAATTTATTCTAATTCAATAGATTTATCTGTTAATTAAACCACACTAAAAAAAGTTTATTAGATGTTTGCAGAATTTTTTCCTCATTTCGAAACTTTCAAATGATGGTAATGAGTTGTACCCATTTGTATCCGGGCTAATTTTTCTGTATATAATAGGGGAACCTTTCAACTTGATAATAAGACGTATCAAAACCAGCAGACTCGAATACAACATTCTTTTTTTTTTTAGTACTTTCTTTCAAGAATGGATTTTGTTTTAGCGCTGAAAAATCAGTTTTGATGTACATCCCCTTATACCCAAAACTTACTCTCAAAAATGGTCTTTTGAGAAATTAAAGCAGCTGTATTCATAGCACTTTTCAAGTATTTGACTTTAAAATATTCAAATAATAAAGAGAACACAAAAGATAGAGCATACTGTAAGGAAAACAATCGTGTTTGAATTATCAGTCTATCACTTACCAGTCTTGAGAAAATTAGTTTTCCATAAGATCTTACAAACTCAAAAATCACCTTGCACGATGAACCACCTTTGGACCAATCAATGTGGATTGACCCATATAGAAAGTATAAAAATAGATATCTGACCATTATGCATAGGCATTTTTTTCTGCTTAATCTCCTGGCAAAACTATTAAATTCGATTTTTAATTATTAAAAATGGCGAAAAGTAATTTTGCCCACCTAGCTTGTACTAATCGAAACACTGTAAGGCAGTGTCATGTTCAATCAAATTGATTTAAAGAGTGCAGGATCGTATAGAGCGGACAATGTTGATTCAGATCATTACCTAAGAAATGAAATAGTTAGATCAAGGATTTAAGTATTAGGAACATGAGAACTTAGAGACCCAGGAAGTTTAATGTGGCAAAATTAAAAGATCCAGATTTTAGATCATCTTTCCAATGCCATGTGGATATGACTCTAGGTGATGCCCTCCAGTTCAAGATTATTGGGATAAAATTGAAATGGCCATGACTAAATTGGCCTAAACGATTATGGATACCAAAGAAAATAGACAGAGATCATTGTGGTTGTTCCACTGAGTTCTACTCTGACAAGAGGATAAAACTTGTAAAAGTTGTTGGGGAGTCAGGCATCCAGAAACAATTACAGTATTTTCAAGTCCAGTTATTGAGATATGCTGATGATCCTAACATCATATCTCACTCTTTTACTGTTTTGGAAAAGGTATTTGAGGAAAATTTGATTGAAATGGAAAATCTTCGGAAAATCTTCCGTTCAAAGATAAGGAGTTCCTCTTTATCGACTTTTGATAATGGACCCTATCAAAAGTCGATGAAGAGGAACTCCTTATCTTTGAGCGGAAGATTTTCCGAAGATTTTTTGGCTCACTAAAGGAAGGAGACATATGGAGACCTCTTAAGAACAAAGAACTTTATGATCGTTACGCTGCACAGTGGGAGGAATTACCAATCTAGCTGGAAATAGTTAACATCAATTAAATAAAAAAAATATGCTGGTCATATGAAAAACCAATCTAGCTAAGACAAACTTCCAAGACACAACCTGCTTGTTAATTTAAAAGTGCCTATGACAGTATAAAATGGCCCAAGCTGTACGAGGCAATGACGGAAATATGAATTAAATAAAATCGAAGAGTGGAATATGTTTTTTTGAAATAAATTAATACTAGGCAATGGAAGAAAATTCAGAAATTAAGTTTATATAAGTTCTTGGTTCATTAAATGTGGATATAGTAAAGAGTTCTCTCCTTTATTTTCAGTAGTCGGTAAGCTATTTTTTTATTATCAAACTTTGTCTGTGAAATGTAAGAGCGTTGCTCAAAAATACAGCAAAATCGACTAAAAATTGTAAAAATTAATAACGAATTAAATGTAAATAAATAAATCTTGTCAGTGGGGTAACTTTGTGCGAAAATTGATTAATACATTTTTTCTGCAGAAAAATGGTCAGGCACTGGCAAAAAAAAAAGGCTGGAACAAGGAACTACAAGAACTGCTCTTCAGAAACGCTGGAAAAATGTTTGGAAGGAATTTTGAATTGTATGTCGATCACAGATGCTTCTTCGAAGTTCAAAATCCACCAGAACACTATCTCAAATAAAATTCACAAAAAACACACTAAACTTAGAGGTATATATACAATTTTCCTTTAAAAAGAATTTTTTTCATAATATTGATGAGATTTTGAAATAATAAAAATATTTTTTTCAGGTTTTTTCGAAAAATTATTGAGCCAGTAGTTGTCAATAAACATGGCACATTCCGCGTTAAAGAAATCGAATCACTCTGGGGAAAGTAGTTTAATTGTTGATCAGAGGAGATAAATGTGATTTATACATTATAACTGTGTAAAATTATTATTTGATAAGTTGATGAAAAGTTAACGTTTATTTTTTGTTTTATAAAATTTTATTTTTTTATTGAGAAATTTGTAAATATTATTTTCTTTATCAATAAAAAGAATTACCTGTATATAATTTACTGTACACAGTAGCCCCAAGCTGGGGTAACTTCGTGCAAAGTATATTTTTATTTTACATTTAAATAAACATTACATGTCAACAATGAAATCACACGTGCTATCTACTTGTCTATGGCTGGCATATAATATATGCCATATATAGTGAAAAACTGTATAACAGAATCGATAACATTGTTTTGTTTTTTTCGATCAAAGTTTAAAAGACATGAAATCTTGCACAAAGTTGCCCCCTTTGACGGTATATTAAAAATAAATTTTTCTTTTGGAATAGTAATTACCAGTTTATGTGGGTATGCAGTTTATCTGAGGCGTAAATCTGTCATTAGTGAGAGCCTTATGTGAGTTGGGAACAAAAATTTGACCTGGTTCAACCATGTAGTTTTGTTTACTCGATATTTTAGACCTCTAGTTCTTTTATTTCTAAAGAGACTGCCGGCGTTACGTGAAGAATGTAAACTGGATTCAGATCTTTCAGATTTGAATGAATCAGAATGATGAACTATTCGGTTATTTGCTTTTGAATTTTTGATATTACAATTTAATACATATTTCATTTTTATATTTATTTTATAATTCATATTTTATATTTTTAAAAAAATACAATATTTTAAAAATAAACATTAATATAATTATTCCATTATATACAATTTACCTAAATAATTATTTTTTAATATACATTTTATTTTATTTTTATAAATCCTTTGACAGAAACATTGTGTTTACTTTTATTTATTAAGTAATGCTTATATTTAATCGTTTAGAAAAATTAAAATGAAATAAGTCGCTTCCAGAATTATTTCCACCTAGATTCGTCATCCCTTCTACTGTGCGCCAAACTTAAAATAGTCAGGGTTCTTAAACTAGGAAGGCTTAGCTGGGCAGCTTGCCAGGATGGATGAGAAAGATATCCCAAGGAAAACAGACCACGAAGTTCTCCCTAGAACCAGAAGAATGGGTCGGCCCAAGCTGAGGTGGATGAATGGAGTGGCAGCACAAGGTAGAGCAGAATGGAGGCGGCTGATTGAGGAGAACCCATACAGAACCCATCACAGGTTGTAGTGCCAGAAAAATGAATATATACATATGTAAAAAAAAAAATTGTACCAACCCCCTCCCCTTCTGCAATTAGCTCACATACCAGGGTTGGGGACTTGTAGTACATTCACCAACATACTACTCCTAAAAAGTCCTAAAATGTAAAATTCTGGCATAGTTCATGCACTCTACACCCCTCTTTTGAGAACTCATTGACTGGACTAAATGTCTTTAAACCACCCTACTTCCTTTTTTATCAAATCTTTAACAATTAATTTTCGTTACCTACTATTAGGGTATTTAAGAATTCTACAAATATAATCATGATGTGTTTTCACTGTTTCCAAACCTAAAGGCATTAATTCTTTCTTCAAGTGTATAATATAGGTTGGAGTATGTCTAGGTAAATTCAATATTGTTTTAATGAAATAAAATTTTTACTTTTCAACGTCTTAATATTCTTTATAAGTACATACCTGGGACCCTTAAATATCCTATAATTAATTTTACCGCTGCTTTGAGAACTTATAACTTTGTGTTAAAATTAATTTTGTTGTACATAAATAGCTTCTTCACACAATGGGATTTGTCGTCAACTTTACTATATCATCTTCATATGCTAAAAGTTTTATTCTCTTGCCGTTTATCACTATTCCTCCCCTGCCTCAAAAAAAAAAAAAAAAAAAAAAAAAAAAACTTCAACCCCAGTTGCTGGCAGGCTTGCCAGGATGGATGAGAAAGATATCCCAAGGAAAACAGACCACGAAGTTCTCCCTAGAACCAGAAGAATGGGTCGGCCCAAGCTGAGGTGGATGAATGGAGTGGCAGCACAAGGTAGAGCAGAATGGAGGCGGCTGATTGAGGAGAACCCATACAGAACCCATCACAGGTTGTAGTGCCAGAAAAATGAATATATACATATGTAAAAAAAAAATTGTACCATCCCCCTCCCCTTCTGCAATTAGCTCACATACCAGGGTTGGGGACTTGTAGTACATTCACCAACATACTACTCCTAAAAAGTCCTAAAATGTAAAATTCTGGCATAGTTCATACACTCTACACCCCTCTTTTGAGAACTCATTGACTGGACTAAATGTCTCTAAACCACCCTACTTCCTTTTTTATCAAATCTTTAACAATTAATTTTCGTTACCTACTATTAGGGTATTTAATAATTCTACATCAATATGGGGATGCTTCAGTGTCTTCATAAAGTAATTTTATAACATTTATAATTTTCACTATTTGAATTTTTTTTCAGGCCTATAAATGTAAATACAGTCTACTCTTGTTAATTTGAAACTTCATAACACAATTTTTTCGATAATACAAATTCAACCCTTGGCCCCTTCAAAAAATATCAATAAATCAAAGAAATCCTTTATATTTAGATACTTTTGGTAATTCCTTAATACGTTTGGTAATATCTTAATTCCTTAGGGGGTTACGAGCAATCTATAACTATAATTTGCCTCGTACCAACACTCGATTAATCGATCAATATCTTTCTATTTCATTATTCGATTTTTCCCCTCTTCCAGTGTTCCTTTTAAACAATTCTGTATTTCCTCTTTGTTTAGTTTTCAGTCAAAGTGAGTTCATGCCTTTAAATTTTACAAAAACCAAAAAAAAAATTAGAACAAACAGTCGTTTGGGATACCTACATCCGCTCTTTAATCAATTTAAAAAAAAAGAGAGAAAAAGTTTCTAACGTGCCTTTTAATTTTAATTATCAATGTAATCATTTGTTTTATAAGAATATTGTCACACAATCAGGATTAGGAAGAATAAAAATGACTTTCTTCATCTTTATCATCTATTCATCACAGCTTCCACCACTAGAGGGATTCTCATTGACCCTGCTCTCATGAGCTCCTTATTTAAATTTTGCAAGCTGATAGATTGGGCCGGTTTCTTCAATGGTGTACAAAATGAGATTTTGAAAGCAGGAGGGGATGCTCTCATGAAAGAGCTGACAGAACTATTCAATCTCATTCTCAATGAAGAAGAAATTCAAGAGCAATGGAAAATAGCAAATATAATTTTACTTCATAAAAAAGGAAATAAACAAGATATGGAGAACTACCGGCCTATCTCCATTTTTCAACCATGGCAAAGCTTTTTTCGAGTGTCATTAAAGAGCGGCTCTCAAAAAGAATAATGGAATGTATAGCAGAAGAACAAGCAGGATTTAGGAAAGGTTTTTCAACTGTGGACCACATTCAAACATTATATGATCTTTACGAATAGAGGAGAAATATATAAGGATAATTATAAAGCTTTATAATGAAATGTCAGCATACATGATGACAGAAAAGAAAGGAAACAGCTTCAGAGTCAAGAAGGGTGCACGTCAAGGAGACCCATTGTCCCTTCTTTTGTTTATCCTTGTGCTAGAGATGGCATTTTGTAGTCTTCGATGGGATAACGTAGGCATAAAAATAAATGGAAAATGGCTGAGTAACTTACGATTTGCAGATGAAATCGTACTCTTTGCCAAATACATTCAAGAACTATTGGAAATGCTCAAAGAACTCTTAAGGCTCTGTGAAAAAATTGGCCTTCATCCAAATTACAATAAAACCAAAGTAATGAAGAAAAGGGAAAAACAAGAATTGAAAATAAACAATCATACTTTGGAATATGTAGAAGAATATGTTTATTTGGGCCAAATGGTGTCTTTTTCGGATAGAGCTTCGAAAGAAATCCAGAGGAGAGTCGCATTTGGATGGAACAAGTTTTGGTCTCTTAAATACATTACGAAGGGAGGCATAGGTAATTATCAAAAAAGGCAGGTCTTTGATAGCTGCATTCTTCCAGTGATGACCTACGGTTGCCAAACTTGGTCATTAACAAAAGCCCAAGAAAATAAGATTCAGGTATGGCAGAATAGCATCGAAAGAAGTATTGCAAATGTGAAGAGAAAGGACAGGGTAAGATGTGTGAAGCTTAAGACAGAAATAGGCCTTAAAGACACTCTAACGCAAATAAGGAAAATAAAATGGAAATGGGCTGGACATCTCCTATGGTGTAAAGACAATAGGTGGTCCAAAGTATTCACGGAATGGACGCCATACAACCAGAAGAGGAAAAGAGGTAGACAAATGAAGAGATGGAGTGATCTGTTCAAGTCCATCGTGGGCCCCCTCTGGTGGAGAGCTGCTACGGACAGGGATGTCTGGAAAACAAAATGGTCGGAACTCTCAAACCCCGCTTCCCAGTTGGTACTGACTATTACTCCCTAAAGGGAAGGCCTGTGTAAGAAAAAAAAAGAAAAAATAGTATATTTTATAAAATTATTTTATTTTTGTATATATTAACTGCACGAATAAGGGCTATTTTCATTTCATTTCATAAGCTCCTTAATTAAATTTTGCAACCTGATAGATTGGGCCGGTTTCTTCAATTCTGTAATCAGATAACAAAAATAATTAATTACTTCAAGAAATTATATTTTTAGGAACTAAGAAAAAAAGAAATAATTGAGATGAGATAAAGTAAATATTCAGTAATGTGAATTAAAATGATAATTTTAATTTGATAATATTGTGAAATGTTTAATAGTTTTAAAACAAGGAAAATTTGCCATATGACATAAAAAATATGCAAATTCTAGAATTCAAGAAATTTTTGTTTATTGAATATTGAAAGATTATTCTCTGTTATATCAATTATTTCTCCACAATTTAAAGAACACCAGAAAACTCACCTCAATGAGATGTAAATTAGGGTCTTTAGACAATGATGGAAAATGTACTTAAGAATTTTAAAATAAAAACTTAAGCTCATTTGAAAAAAAAAAATTTGCTATAAGAATTGGGAAAAATTGCAAAGGGTGACCAAAAAGCTTGCTGAATAAATAGACAATGGCCAAATGGATGTTGTAGGAAATAAGGTGCCAACTAAATATTAAATCAGATAAAGTATACATTTCACATATATCTTGCAATTAAAAAAAAAAAAAAAAAAAAAAAAAAAAAAAAAAAAAAAAAAATAGAAAAGGAAAAAAGATCAATGTTTTCTTTCTCAGAGGCTACATTCTTTAATTTCACTACGTATTATGAACTATATTTTATTGCAAAACATTATAATCATAAAATTTTTTTAAAAAAATAGATGTTTTAAGGTGCATTGAATCCAAAGTACCAAGTCTAGCAAAATGGACAATGTTTGCATATGAGTCTAGAGCAGTACGAAAATAATTCAAATCAGGAAGTAAAACATTAGTTCGTTTAATACTTGTGAAACAATATGAATCAAATAAGGGAGTAAAACATTACTTCATTTAATACTAATGAAACTATGTGAAACAATCTATCAAAATTTTATAGAACAATATAATCAACCTTGATGATGGTATGAACACAATGGTTATTTGATGTTCATAAAATATATTGTGACCATTGCCAAACTAAGTTATAAATAAATATGTGTATATAATACCTGTAACAGACTTCGTCTGGGTCAATCCAAATTGTAAATTCCGGAGGAAGTCTACGTACGATTTCTTGGTAGTCCAATCCTGAATCTCTGCAAGCTCTTATTAACACTTCTTCATGCTTGTTGAACATGCTATGACGTAGACATCTGTAAGCATTCCCTCTCAGTGGTACTCTTGGATACCAATGACCTTCGAACTTCTCCAGGAGAAGTTCGAATAATCTAGATTGGAAGTTGTCCATTTTATCACTGTCCATTGTATCACTCCCATCTATGAGACACATTAACAAGCTTATAGCAGAAATTATCTGTTCATGCATTTTGCCGATTATCTAGAAATGATTGAATGAAAATCAATTGAAATAAAATTTCTGGACTACAAAAGGAGAGTAATAAATATTAAGTTAAATGCATGGTGAAATAAAATATCAATATATATTTTATATATACTGTAGCATATATTATTGCTAGGTGCTAGTTTCAGAAAAAACACTCAGAGTATTGGAGTTCAGTCCAGTGTTAAGCAATTAATGTTTCTTGATCACCAATTAAGTTGAGAAGTAATTTGGGCAGATCACTGTGCCTAACCTACTTTTCTACCCAAAGGAAATAAAGTTTAATTCTACCCGCAAATAAAAAAAATTAAAGTAAACTCTAGGTACAGGCAATTGCAGTGAAAATTTTAAACTGAATATAATTGTCAAATAATATTTGTATATAGTATTTTAATAGTTACCTACATAAGTGTTTAAAAATGGACCAAGTATTGAATAGCTCTACGAAACTCATTAGCTATAGAACAACTTCGGCGATTTTAAAAACCAAAAGAAATGCTTTTCCGTGGTTAATCACCATTAACATTTTAAATTTTTCGCAGAATTTTAGAACAATAAATTAACAGAAACGAGTATAGGAAGAGTTGGCTCCATGAAAGGAATCAACTCTTTTGCAGAAGTAACACTGGCTGTTTTGTCAACAGTTATGGGATTTTGGCGGACTCTCCGTGAGTATTTTTAAAAATTTCGGTTCCTCATGATAAGGAGTAGAAGGCAAGAAGACGATCGGTCATCAGTATTCAATATAACTATTTTTTCAAACTATTACTTACCAACACACACACTTAGAAAGAACTTTATATAAAAAATCAGCTGATAAATTTCGTCAAGAACCTTGTATTTCAATTTGTAGTCAGAGCTGTTCCTCAATTTTCTACTACACTACGATTTGGGATAATTCAAAAAATCGATTGGAGTTTGATCGGTAGCAAATAATTTTTCTATTTTCACTAATTTATTAATTTGCAATTAAAAATATTATTTCCTTTATAGAATTTTTTTCTTAACTATATTCAACATAAAAATGAATGTCGTATTCATTCTTCATAAAAAATATTTCATGACATACATACTTCAGGAAAACTACAAAAAAACTTCTTATTACAGCTCACAGGTACATTTTACTTTGTATGAAATGAATCAGTTCAGTTTTTTAATTTTCCTAACATATGAGTTATACAAATTGAGAGGAAAACTATTCTGAACGCAATGATTTTGTAATCCGAGTTTTAAAATTAAATTCACATTTTGAACTTTCTTGAGCAAAATTAATCTAGTCAAACGAAATGATCTATGAGTATTATGACCAGCCTGAGACAACGAAAAGTCCTAAAACACTGAGTTACATATTCGAGGTTGGTATAAGATATGCCTTACATTAGTTATAGTTAAATTAATTTTAGTAAATATATTTGAAAAATATTGCTTGAAATAGGAACTAAATAAACTAACGAAATATGGCATTACAGATTTTTTTTCTTGGTTGGAGAGAGGGGATGGACAAAGGCGGACTATTGACGTAGTTTTCTAAGGCGCTAAATGTCTGAGGCCGGAATTGTCTCTATATTTCTACACGCATTTAACATTGTTTTGGATATTTAGTTTTTACTTAAAAAACAAAAACAAATAGTTTTAACAAACAACTACAAAATATTTCTCTGAAAAGCTAGGCGAATAACAAGTTCTCACACCTGCCTTTCTGTTTAGGAATATGATGTATATTATAAGTACAGTAGAGCGTCGATTATTCGGATTAATCAATGCCAAGCCTGGTCCGGATAACTAAAATTGAGAGTACTTAAAAGTAAAAATCACAGGACGCGAACAATATATTTTCATATCAACATTTAAATTATGTTAAAAGAATCAGTACTCACTTCCGAAAATTTATTCCAAGAAAACGGAAACAATTACACATAGACTAAGGTCGTATTGTGTCTCAGGGGAGGAGGGTAAAATTTTCGCCTAGGGGGGGCAGGCTTATAAAATTCTTATGACATGGGATGGGGGTCGAGGTATTCTGACCATGTAAGGCTCAATTAATGTTTCAAATAAAACTTGATATTTGAAAATTAGAATACGTGTTTAAAATACTTAATAAGCATGCTAAATTAATACGAATTTATTTAATTTGTATTATTTGTTTCTGATATTTTCTAGGAGGGCAGCTGCCTCTCCTCCTGGGGATGCACATGATATGTATACATTTTTTAATACCCTATTACAAAAAAAAAAAAAAAATGTTTAACGATTTATATTGTATAAAGGGAAATCAATGCTGAAATAAGAAGTTATATTATTTTTATTGAGGTTTCAAAATTAACTTAATTAAAATGAAAGAACTTATTTATGAAATTCGTTTTTGGAAGTATTTCATCGATTTAACTCGATCCAAATACCTACCTATCTTCTTATAATAAACTTACTGTGCTGTCATATTTTGAAGGGAGGGGGCGATCTTTAATATACCCTACCTGGGACCACCCCTGGTTTCTAAGTTACTAGCAAAAAGCTGAGAAAAAAAGTAAAATAAAAAATAATTTATGCTTATGCTCCAACGCCTGTAACTCGAAAAGGGCTATTCCCATATGAAAAACATATTAAGGAATATTAGCAGTTTTTCTGTCAAAGAAAAGTTTTCCAAAAGAAATTTGTTAAAATGCTCGGCTCTTCCACGATGGCAACTTTGAGCAACTCAAAAGAACGTGTATGACTTGTATTTAAATTAATTTTTATTTTAAAAAATCTTTTGATAGAGATTACGATGGGGTTTTTCATGGAAGGAAGATCTTAAAGGAATTGGTATATACCTGCTCTCAAAACGGAATGGAAACTCCATTGTATTCCATTTCGTAAATAGCTTAACTTTACTAAATGCAAATGTAAGTGCTCAAAATCTGTAAATCAACTTAAATTTTATAATAACTTCTATAAAACAATCTAGCAGCATATAACCTTCAAATATTGGGTGGGTTCATAAGTTCATTCGGTTTTTGTTAGTAATGCAAATAGTTTTCTAAGATCTCCAGTTCTCTTTGCCATATCTGACAACACTCATATTTACCCTAAAGGTCAAAATCCACTTTTTGAAATTGTTTTGTTTGGTTTCATTGACAATAATTTTGTTTGTGATACAGAGTAGTGAAATATTGCATATCTTTATCATGTCAGATGATAAAGTATATTTTTAGCATATTTTGCTTTTTTATTACAAAAAATAAAACATCTGTGTGGCCCCTGGCTAATCTGTTCTCACATTAAACCTGTGCTTACTGAAAACCAAACAATCACTAAGTTGCCCATAGTGGCCCAGTTACACATCATGTGAAGGCCAAGAATAAGACGGCCACGGACCAACTGTCCTTGTAAGGATCATGATGACTCCCTATTCCAAATCTTAATCTGGAATGCAGGTGGATTAGCTAATGACAAATTACAAAAGCATATGCCAAATCGAAGGAAATTTAATTGTCTACAACTTCAAAAAATTACAACTTTTCTGTGAAATGATTGTGGGAGGAACTAGAATCAAATGCTTGATAAAAAGTGAGGTAAAAATGATTTTTTCGAAAATAATAGATTTTCAATAACGTATAGCACCAAAACCGGTGAGAATTCGACAAATATGTATAGATAGAATAGAAGAGAATATATAGAAAACAAACTTTATACTGGGATGAAGCCCCTTAAGAATAAGAGAATGGAACAAAGAAAATACACCCTAGGATAACCTCTACTAGAAAGCCACCCCAGAAGGGGGAGTACATCAGGATGCTCTAAGGAGGCAACCCTGACTTGGGTACAGCTGGCTAATAACCCACTCCCCTCAAACTCCCCATTGTTACAAGAAAAAATGCCGGACTGATACAAGTTAGCAGACATGGTCCACTAGCAGTAGTGGGTTGTTGCGTAGTCATGCGTAACTCCCCACTACTTCTATACCCGTATTGCCTGCGAGGCATGGAAGGGAGTAAATAAATAAAGTTAGCAGACATGGAAACCGCCTCATTGACTTCCAATTCGGATTCTGGAACTTATTAACCCTATATAGACTAGAAGGACTCCAAGTTCTCCTGAATGAATTGGGCAAATATAAAATTGACCTCTCCCCTATCCAAGAAATCTGTTGGACCGGCAATGGGCTCATCGATATAGCGATTTCTTACAATATATTGTTATATTGTTCATACAACCTCATACTGTTGCCATCCAAGAACCCATACATTTGGAACAGGTTGTGCCGTGAGAGGACATACGAGAGAATGAGTCATTGAATTTAACCATATAAATGAACGCCTAATCACACTTCGAATAAAAGGAACTTTTTACAAGTACAGCCTCATCAGTTACCATGCCCTGACAGAATCATCAGCAGATGAGGACGAGGAGGCCTTTTATAATAGCCTTGAAGGAGCCTATGATGCCTGCTCTTAAAGTGACATCAAGATCTTGCTGGGAGATCATAATGCCAAGATCAGGAAGGAAGATGTTTATCGGCCAACTATTGGACTTCATTGCCTACATCATCAAAGTAACGGTAATGGTCAGAAACTCATTAATTTTGCTACAGCAAGAAATATTTTATTGGAAGTACACCATTTCCAGGATGAAGGATTAAAATAGTACCTGGAGATCCACAGATGCACAGTGGTTCGATTAGTACAAGCTAGGTGGACAAAAGTCATGATTAGCAATCTAAAATTTGGTATCAGAATAATGTTAACATTACAACATTAAAATATGATACTCTAATATTTGTTTATGTCTGACACACTCCATCTTTTGAGTAATATGGTCCAAAGGTATATATCCATGATGTAATAGATAGAGTAAATCATTTGAATTCCAGGCATCACTTCAATCATACACATTACAGTGATCCTAACTTTTTATAGATAGATCGTTAAGAATTAATATTATTTGGACTCATGAGTGCTAATTTATTCTAATTCAATAGATTTATCTGTTAATTAAACCACACTAAAAAAAGTTTATTAGATGTTTGCAGAATTTTTTCCTCATTTCGAAACTTTCAAATGATGGTAATGAGTTGTACCCATTTGTATCCGGGCTAATTTTTCTGTATATAATAGGGGAACCTTTCAACTTAATAATAAGACGTATCAAAACCAGCAGACTCGAATACAACATTCTTTTTTTTTTTTTAGTACTTTCTTTCAAGAATGGATTTTGTTTTAATAATGGTTGAACCACTCTATGGGAGAAAAGTATCTTTTCTCTTCAAGTTCCTTTCGTCTAAATATGATTTTTAAAACCTTACAGAGGACAAAAAAAGGAAAATCAGAATGAGGTTGCCTTACTATGCCTACAAAATTTCTCATAAATGGGTTGCTGCAAGAAAATAAATTTTAGGCACAACGTCAACTTCCACATTTCAAGGATCCACTAAAGATCCCCCCAAAAAATAGTAATGAGACTTCATTTAAAACAAAAAAAAATTTGAAGACTTCGTTCGATCACGCAGTGGATTAGAACGATAATTAATCAGAAACATAAATTAATGCCCAGTATCTGAAACTTCTTCTAATCATAAGAAGTCGAATTCCTTTGGAGAGTACCAAGCAATTAAGTGTAAATGAAGCATTAGCCTATTACATAGACTCTAAGCTTACAACACATTCTTACAAGGAGATTAGGATATGGTCTATGAAAACAGGTCATGACTTCTTGCCATTACCGTTTAAGAAAATCTTTTACTAACAGGCATTGAAGAAAATGTAATTTCATTTTTTCTGAATTCTTCTTAGCAGAAACTAAAAAGGTCTTGAATGAAATATTACTGAGGATATTTTCCATTGTCCCCTGGTTTAAAAAAAATACAGATGAATTTCAAAACTTTATCATCATAGGAATCAGTTTGGTTTTAATAAATTTGGATTATTTTTACTGTTTTTAGTCTTTTATAATATTTTACTTGACTTTTCCTTCGTACTATAATGTGTTATTTATATCTGTATAATAATTGTATTTATTTAGTATCTACTTATCATGTATTTTTTTTCCCGTATTGTATACGGAGATATCGAAAAAGTGCTGAAAAATCAGTTTTGATGTACATCCCCTTATACCCAAAACTTACTCTCAAAAATGGTCTTTTGAGAAATTAAAGCAGCTGTATTCATAGCACTTTTCAAGTATTTGACTTTAAAATATTCAAATAATAAAGAGAACACAAAAGATAGAGCAGACTGTAAGGAAAACAATCGTGTTTGAATTATCAGTCTATCACTTACCAGTCTTGAGAAAATTAGTTTTCCATAAGAGCTTACAAACTCAAAAATCACCTTGCACGATGAACCATCTTTGGACCAATCAATGTGGATTGACCCATATAGAAAGTATAAAAATAGATATCTGACCATTATGCATAGGCATTTTTTTCTGCTTAATCTCCTGGCAAAACTATTAAATTCGATTTTTAATTATTAAAAATGGCGAAAAGTAATTTTGCCCACCTAGCTTGTACTAATCGAAACACTGTGAGACAGTGTCATGTTCAATCAAATTGATATAAAGAGTGCAGGATCGTATAGAGCGGACAATGTTGATTCAGATCATTACCTAAGCAATGAAATAGTTAGATCAAGGATTTAAGTATTAGGAACATGAGAACTCAGAGACCCAGGAAGTTTAATATGGCAAAATTAAAAGATCCAGATTTTAGATCATCTTTCCAATGCCATGTGGATATGACTCTAGGTGATGCCCTCCAGTTCAAGATTATTGGGATAAAATTGAAATGGCCATGACTAAATTGGCCTAAACGATTATGGATACCAAAGAAAATAGACAGAGATCATTGTGGTTGTTCCACTGAGTTCTACTCTGACAAGGGGATAAAACTTGTAAAAGTTGTTGGGGAGTCAGGCATCCAGAAACAATTACAGTATTTTCAAGTCCAGTTATTGAGATATGCTGATGATCCTAACATCATATCTCACTCTTTTACTGTTTTGGAAAAGGTATTTGAGGAAAATTTGATTGAAATGGAAAATCTTCGGAAAATCTTCCGTTCAAAGATAAGGAGTTCCTCTTTATCGACTTTTGATAATGGACTCTATCAAAAGTCGATGAAGAGGAACTCCTTATCTTTGAGCGGAAGATTTTCCGAAGATTTTTTGGCTCAGTAAAGGAAGGAGACATATGGAGACCTCTTAAGAACAAAGAACTTTATGATCGTTACGCTGCACAGTGGGAGGAATTACCAATCTAGCTGGAAATAGTTAACATCAATTAAATAAAAAAAATATGCTGGTCATATGAAAAACCAATCTAGCTAAGACAAACTTCCAAGACACAAGTCGGTAAGCTATTTTTTTATTATCAAACTTTGTCTGTGAAATGTAAGAGCGTTGCTCAAAAATACAGCAAAATCGACTAAAAATTGTAAAAATTAATAACGAATTAAATGTAAATAAATAAATCTTGTCAGTGGGGTAACTTTGTGCGAAAATTGATTAATACATTTTTTCTGCAGAAAAATGGTCAGGCACTGGCAAAAAAAAAAGGCTGGAACAAGGAACTACAAGAACTGCTCTTCAGAAACGCTGGAAAAATGTTTGGAAGGAATTTTGAAGTGTATGTCGATCACAGATGCTTCTTCGAAGTTCAAAATCCACCAGAACACTATCTCAAATAAAATTCACAAAAAACACACTAAACTTAGAGGTATATATACAATTTTCCTTTAAAAAGAATTTTTTTCATAATATTGATGAGATTTTGAAATAATAAAAATATTTTTTTCAGGTTTTTTCGAAAAATTATTGAGCCAGTAGTTGTCAATAAACATGGCACATTCCGCGTTAAAGAAATCGAATCACTCTGGGGAAAGTAGTTTAATTGTTGATCAGAGGAGATAAATGTGATTTATACATTATAACTGTGTAAAATTATTATTTGATAAGTTGATGAAAAGTTAACGTTTATTTTTTGTTTTATAAAATTTTATTTTTTTATTGAGAAATTTGTAAATATTATTTTCTTTATCAATAAAAAGAATTACCTGTATATAATTTACTGTACACAGTAGCCCCAAGCTGGGGTAACTTTGTGCAAAGTATATTTTTATTTTACATTTAAATAAACATTACATGTCAACAATGAAATCACACGTGCTATCTACTTGTCTGAGGCTGGCATATAATATATGCCATATATAGTGAAAAGCTGTATAACAGAATCGATAACATTGTTTTGTTTTTTTCGATCAAAGTTTAAAAGACATGAAATCTTGCACAAAGTTGCCCCCTTTGACGGTATATTAAAAATAAATTTTTCTTTTGGAATCGTTACCTACTATTAGGGTATTTAATAATTCTACAAATATAATCATGATGTGTTTTCACTTTTTCCAAACCTAAAGGCATTAATTCTTTCTTCAAGTGTATAATATAGGTTGGAGTATATCTAGGTAAATTCAATATTGTTTTAATGAAATAAAATTTTTACTTTTCAACGTCTTAATATTCTATATAACTACATACCTGGGACCCTTAAATATCCTATAATTAATTTTACCGCTGCTTTGAGAACTTATAACTTTGTGTTAAAATTAATTTTGTTGTACATAAATAGCTTCTTCACACAATGGGATTTGTCGTCAACTTTATTATATCATCTTCATATGCTAAAAGTATTATTCTCTTTCCGTTTATCACTATTCCTCCCCTGCCTCAAAAAAAAAAAAAAAAAAAAACTTCAACCCCAGTTGCTGGCAGGCTTGCCAGGATGGATGAGAAAGATATCCCAAGGAAAACAGACCACGAAGTTCTCCCTAGAACCAGAAGAATAGGTCGGCCCAAGCTGAGGTGGATGAATGGAGTGGCAGCACAAGGTAGAGCAGAATGGAGGCGGCTGATTGAGGAGAACCCATACAGAACCCATCACAGGTTGTAGTGCCAGAAAAATGAATATATACATATGTAAAAAAAAAAATTGTACCATCCCCCTTCCCTTCTGCAATTAGCTCACATACCAGGGTTGGGGACTTGTAGTACATTCACCAACCTACTACTCCTGAAAAGTCCTAAAATGTAAAATTCTGGCATAGTTCATGCACTCTACACCCCTCTTTTGAGAACTCATTGACTGGACTAAATGTCTCTAAACCACCCTACTTCCTTTTTTATCAAATCTTTAACAATTAATTTTCGTTACCTACTATTAGGGTATTTAATAATTCTACAAATATAATCATGATGTGTTTTCACTGTTTCCAAACCTAAAGGCATTAATTCTTTCTTCAAGTGTATATTATAGGTTGGAGTATATCTAGGTAAATTCAATATTGTTTTAATGAAATAAAATTTTTACTTTTCAACGTCTTAATATTCTTTCTAACTACATACCTGGACCCTTAAATATCCTATAATTAATTTTACTGCTGCTTTGAGAACTTATAACTTTGTGTTAAAATTAATTTTGTTGTACATAAATAGCTTCTTCACACAATGGGATTTGTCGTCAACTTTACTATATCATCTTCATATGCTAAAAGTTTTATTCTCTTGCCGTTTATCACTATTCCTCTCCTGCCTCAAAAAAAAAAAAAAAAAAAAAAAAAAAACTTCAACCCCAGTTGCTGGCAGGCTTGCCAGGATGGATGAGAAAGATATCCCAAGGAAAACAGACCACGAAGTTCTCCCTAGAACCAGAAGAATGGGTCGGCCCAAGCTGAGGTGGATGAATGGAGTGGCAGCACAAGGTAGAGCAGAATGGAGGCGGCTGATTGAGGAGAACCCATACAGAACCCATCACAGGTTGTAGTGCCAGAAAAATGAATATATACATATGTAAAAAAAAAATTGTACCATCCCCCTCCCCTTCTCCAATTAGCTCACATACCAGGGTTGGGGACTTGTAGTACATTCACCAACATACTACTCCTAAAAAGTCCTAAAATGTAAAATTCTGGCATAGTTCATGCACTCTACACCCCTCTTTTGAGAACTCATTGACTGGACTAAATGTCTCTAAACCACCCTACTTCCTTTATTATAAAATCTTTAACAATTAATTTTCGTTACCTACTATTAAGGTATTTAATAATTCTACAAATATAATCATGATGTTTCACTGTTTCCAAACCTAAAGGCATTAATTCTTTCTTCAAGTGTATAATATAGGTTGGAGTATATCTAGGTAAATTCAATATTGTTTTAATGAAATAAAATTTTTACTTTTCAACGTCTTAATATTCTTTATAACTACATACCTGGGACCCTTAAATATCCTATAATTAATTTTACCGCTGCTTTGAGAACTTATAACTTTGTGTCAAAATTAATTTTGTTGTACATAAATAGCTTCTTCACACAATATGATTTGTCGTCAACTTTATTATATCATCTTCATATGCTAAAAGTTTTATTCTCTTGCCGTTTATCACTATTCCTCCACTGCCTCAAAAAAAAAAAAAAAAAAAAAAAAAACTTCAACCCCAGTTGCTGGCAGGCTTGCCAGGATGGATGAGAAAGATATCCCAAGGAAAACAGACCACGAAGTTCTCCCTAAAACCAGAAGAATGGGTCGGCCCAAGCTGAGGTGGATGAATGGAGTGGCAGCACAAGGTAGAGCAGAATGGAGGCGGCTGATTGAGGAGAACCCATAAAGAACCCATCACAGGTTGTAGTGCCAGAAAAATGAATATATACATATGTAAAAAAAAAATTGTACCATCCCCCTCCCCTTCTGCAATTAGCTCACATACCAGGGTTGGGGACTTGTAGTACATTCACCAACATACACTCCTAAAAAGTCCTAAAATGTAAAATTCTGGCATAGTTCATACACTCTACACCCCTCTTTTGAGAACTCATTGACTGGACTAAATGTCTCTAAACCACCCTACTTCCTTTTTTATCAAATCTTTAACAATTAATTTTCGTTACCTACTATTAAGGTATTTAATAATTCTACAAATATAATCATGATGTTTCACTGTTTCCAAACCTAAAGGCATTAATTCTTTCTTCAAGTGTATAATATAGGTTGGAGTATATCTAGGTAAATTCAATATTGTTTTAATGAAATAAAATTTTTACTTTTCAACGTCTTAATATTCTTTATAACTACATACCTGGGACCCTTAAATATCCTATAATTAATTTTACCGCTGCTTTCAGAACTTATAACTTTGTGTCAAAATTAATTTTGTTGTACATAAATAGCTTCTTCACACAATATGATTTGTCGTCAACTTTATTATATCATCTTCATATGCTAAAAGTTTTATTCTCTTGCCGTTTATCACTATTCCTCCACTGCCTCAAAAAAAAAAAAAAAAAAAAAAAAACTTCAACCCCAGTTGCTGGCAGGCTTGCCAGGATGGATGAGAAAGATATCCCAAGGAAAACAGACCACGAAGTTCTCCCTAGAACCAGAAGAATGGGTCGGCCCAAGCTGAGGTGGATGAATGGAGTGGCAGCACAAGGTAGAGCAGAATGGAGGCGGCTGATTGAGGAGAACCCATACAGAACCCATCACAGGTTGTAGTGCCAGAAAAATGAATATATACATATGTAAAAAAAAAATTGTACCATCCCCCTCCCCTTCTCCAATTAGCTCACATACCAGGGTTGGGGACTTGTAGTACATTCACCAACATACTACTCCTAAAAAGTCCTAAAATGTAAAATTCTGGCATAGTTCATGCACTCTACACCCCTCTTTTGAGAACTCATTGACTGGACTAAATGTCTCTAAACCACCCTACTTCCTTTATTATCAAATCTTTAAAAATTAATTTTCATTACCTACTATTAGGGTATTTAATAATTCTACAAATATAATCATGATGTTTCACTGTTTCCAAACCTAAAGGCATTAATTCTTTCTTCAAGTGTATTTTATAGGTTGGAGTATATCTAGGTAAATTCAATATTGTTTTAATGAAATAAAATTTTTACTTTTCAACGTCTTAATATTCTTTCTAACTACATACCTGGGACCCTTAAATATCCTATAATTAATTTTACCGCTGCTTTGAGAACTTATAACTTTGTGTTAAAATTAATTTTGTTGTACATAAATAGCTTCTTCACACAATGGGATTTGTCGTCAACTTTACTATATCATCTTCATATGCTAAAAGTTTTATTCTCTTGCCGTTTATCACTATTCCTCTCCTGCCTCAAAAAAAAAAAAAAAAAAAAAAAAAAACTTCAACCCCAGTTGCTGGCAGGCTTGCCAGGATGGATGAGAAAGATATCCCAAGGAAAACAGACCACGAAGTTCTCCCTAGAACCAGAAGAATGGGTCGGCCCAAGCTGAGGTGGATGAATGGAGTGGCAGCACAAGGTAGAGCAGAATGGAGGCGGCTGATTGAGGAGAACCCATACAGAACCCATCACAGGTTGTAGTGCCAGAAAAATGAATATATACATATGTAAAAAAAAAATTGTACCATCCCCCTCCCCTTCTCCAATTAGCTCACATACCAGGGTTGGGGACTTGTAGTACATTCACCAACATACTACTCCTAAAAAGTCCTAAAATGTAAAATTCTGGCATAGTTCATGCACTCTACACCCCTCTTTTGAGAACTCATTGACTGGACTAAATGTCTCTAAACCACCCTACTCTCTTTATTATAAAATCTTTAACAATTAATTTTCGTTACCTACTATTAACGTATTTAATAATTCTACAAATATAATCATGATGTTTCACTGTTTCCAAACCTAAAGGCATTAATTCTTTCTTCAAGTGTATAATATAGGTTGGAGTATATCTAGGTAAATTCAATATTGTTTTAATGAAATAAAATTTTTACTTTTCAACGTCTTAATATTCTTTATAACTACATACCTGGGACCCTTAAATATCCTATAATTAATTTTACCGCTGCTTTGAGAACTTATAACTTTGTGTCAAAATTAATTTTGTTGTACATAAATAGCTTCTTCACACAATATGATTTGTCGTCAACTTTATTATATCATCTTCATATGCTAAAAGTTTTATTCTCTTGCCGTTTATCACTATTCCTCCACTGCCTCAAAAAAAAAAAAAAAAAAAAAAAAATTCAACCCCAGTTGCTGGCAGGCTTGCCAGGATGGATGAGAAAGATATCCCAAGGAAAACAGACCACGAAGTTCTCCCTAGAACCAGAAGAATGGGTCGGCCCAAGCTGAGGTGGATGAATGGAGTGGCAGCACAAGGTAGAGCAGAATGGAGGCGGCTGATTGAGGAGAACCCATAAAGAACCCATCACAGGTTGTAGTGCCAGAAAAATGAATATATACATATGTAAAAAAAAAATTGTACCATCCCCCTCCCCTTCTGCAATTAGCTCACATACCAGGGTTGGGGACTTGTAGTACATTCACCAACATACACTCCTAAAAAGTCCTAAAATGTAAAATTCTGGCATAGTTCATACACTCTACACCCCTCTTTTGAGAACTCATTGACTGGACTAAATGTCTCTAAACCACCCTACTTCCTTTATTATCAAATCTTTAAAAATTAATTTTCATTACCTACTATTAGGGTATTTAATAATTCTACAAATATAATCATGATGTTTCACTGTTTCCAAACCTAAAGGCATTAATTCTTTCTTCAAGTGTATATTATAGGTTGGAGTATATCTAGGTAAATTCAATATTGTTTTAATGAAATAAAATTTTTACTTTTCAACGTCTTAATATTCTTTCTAACTACATACCTGGGACCCTTAAATATCCTATAATTAATTTTACCGCTGCTTTGAGAACTTATAACTTTGTGTTAAAATTAATTTTGTTGTACATAAATAGCTTCTTCACACAATGGGATTTGTCGTCAACTTTACTATATCATCTTCATATGCTAAAAGTTTTATTCTCTTGCCGTTTATCACTATTCCTCTCCTGCCTCAAAAAAAAAAAAAAAAAAAAAAAAAAAACTTCAACCCCAGTTGCTGGCAGGCTTGCCAGGATGGATGAGAAAGATATCCCAAGGAAAACAGACCACGAAGTTCTCCCTAGAACCAGAAGAATGGGTCGGCCCAAGCTGAGGTGGATGAATGGAGTGGCAGCACAAGGTAGAGCAGAATGGAGGCGGCTGATTGAGGAGAACCCATACAGAACCCATCACAGGTTGTAGTGCCAGAAAAATGAATATATACATATGTAAAAAAAAAATTGTACCATCCCCCTCCCCTTCTCCAATTAGCTCACATACCAGGGTTGGGGACTTGTAGTACATTCACCAACATACTACTCCTAAAAAGTCCTAAAATGTAAAATTCTGGCATAGTTCATGCACTCTACACCCCTCTTTTGAGAACTCATTGACTGGACTAAATGTCTCTAAACCACCCTACTTTCTTTATTATAAAATCTTTAACAATTAATTTTCGTTACCTACTATTAAGGTATTTAATAATTCTACAAATATAATCATGATGTTTCACTGTTTCCAAACCTAAAGGCATTAATTCTTTCTTCAAGTGTATAATATAGGTTGGAGTATATCTAGGTAAATTCAATATTGTTTTAATGAAATAAAATTTTTACTTTTCAACGTCTTAATATTCTTTATAACTACATACCTGGGACCCTTAAATATCCTATAATTAATTTTACCGCTGCTTTGAGAACTTATAACTTTGTGTCAAAATTAATTTTGTTGTACATAAATAGCTTCTTCACACAATATGATTTGTCGTCAACTTTATTATATCATCTTCATATGCTAAAAGTTTTATTCTCTTGCCGTTTATCACTATTCCTCCACTGCCTCAAAAAAAAAAAAAAAAAAAAAAAAACTTCAACCCCAGTTGCTGGCAGGCTTGCCAGGATGGATGAGAAAGATATCCCAAGGAAAACAGACCACGAAGTTCTCCCTAGAACCAGAAGAATGGGTCGGCCCAAGCTGAGGTGGATGAATGGAGTGGCAGCACAAGGTAGAGCAGAATGGAGGCGGCTGATTGAGGATAACCCATACAGAACCCATCACAGGTTGTAGTGCCAGAAAAATGAATATATACATATGTAAAAAAAAAAATTGTACCAACCCCCTCCCCTTCTGCAATTAGCTCACATACCAGGGTTGGGGACTTGTAGTACATTCACCAACATACTACTCCTAAAAAGTCCTAAAATGTAAAATTCTGGCATAGTTCATGCACTCTACACCCCTCTTTTGAGAACTCATTGACTGGACTAAATGTCTCTAAACCACCCTACTTCCTTTTTTATCAAATCTTTAACAATTAATTTTCGTTACCTACTATTAGGGTATTTAATAATTCTACAAATATAATCATGATGTGTTTTCACTGTTTCCAAACCTAAAGGCATTAATTCTTTCTTCAAGTGTATAATATAGGTTGGAGTATATCTAGGTAAATTCAATATTGTTTTAATGAAATAAAATTTTTACTTTTCAACGTCTTAATATTCTTTATAACTACATACCTGGGACCCTTAAATATCCTATAATTAATTTTACCGCTGCTTTGAGAACTTATAACTTTGTGTTAAAATTAATTTTGTTGTACATAAATAGCTTCTTCACACAATGGGATTTGTCGTCAACTTTACTATATCATCTTCATATGCTAAAAGTTTTATTCTCTTGCCGTTTATCACTATTCCTCCCCTGCCTCAAAAAAAAAAAAAAAAAAAAAAACTTCAACCCCAGTTTCTGGCAGGCTTGCCAGGATGGATGAGAAAGATATCCCAAGGAAAACAGACCACGAAGTTCTCCCTAGAACCAGAAGAATGGGTCGGCCCAAGCTGAGGTGGATGAATGGAGTGGCAGCACAAGGTAGAGCAGAATGGAGGCGGCTGATTGAGGAGAACCCATACAGAACCCATCACAGGTTGTAGTGCCAGAAAAATGAATATATACATATGTAAAAAAAAAATTGTACCATCCCCCTCCCCTTCTGCAATTAGCTCACATACCAGGGTTGGGGACTTGTAGTACATTCACCAACATACTACTCCTAAAAAGTCCTAAAATGTAAAATTCTGGCATAGTTCATACACTCTACACCCCTCTTTTGAGAACTCATTGACTGGACTAAATGTCTCTAAACCACCCTACTTCCTTTTTTATCAAATCTTTAACAATTAATTTTCGTTACCTACTATTAGGGTATTTAATAATTCTACATCAATATGGGGATGCTTCAGTGTCTTCATAAAGTAATTTTATAACATTTATAATTTTCACTATTTGAATTTTTTTTCAGGCCTATAAATGTAAATACAGTCTACTCTTGTTAATTTGAAACTTCATAACACAATTTTTTCGATAATACAAATTCAACCCTTGGCCCCTTCAAAAAATATCAATAAATCGAAGAAATCCTTTATATTTAGATACTTTTGGTAATTCCTTAATACGTTTGGTAATATCTTAATTCCTTAGGGGGTTACGAGCAAACTGTAACTATAATTTGCCTCGTACCAACACTCGATTAATCGATCAATATCTTTCTATTTCATTATTCGATTTATCCCCTCTTCCAGTGTTCCTTTTAAACAATTCTGTATTTCCTCTTTGTTTAGTTTTCAGTCAAAGTGAGTTCATGCCTTTAAATTTTACAAAAACCAAAAAAAAAATTAGAACAAACAGTCGTTTGGGATACCTACATCCGCTCTTTAATCAATTTAAAAAAAAAGAGAGAAAAAGTTTCTAACGTGCCTTTTAATTTTAATTATCAATGTAATCATTTGTTTTATAAGAATATTGTCACACAATCAGGATTAGGAAGAATAAAAATGACTTTCTTCATCTTTATCATCTATTCATCACAGCTTCCACCACTAGAGGGATTCTCATTGACCCTGCTCTCATGAGCTCCTTATTTAAATTTTGCAAGCTGATAGATTGGGCCGGTTTCTTCAATGGTGTACAAAATGAGATTTTGAAAGCAGGAGGGGATGCTCTCATGAAAGAGCTGACAGAACTATTCAATCTCATTCTCAATGAAGAAGAAATTCAAGAGCAATGGAAAATAGCAAATATAATTTTACTTCATAAAAAAGGAAATAAACAAGATATGGAGAACTACCGGCCTATCTCCATTTTTCAACCATGGCAAAGCTTTTTTCGAGTGTCATTAAAGAGCGGCTCTCAAAAAGAATAATGGAATGTATAGCAGAAGAACAAGCAGGATTTAGGAAAGGTTTTTCAACTGTGGACCACATTCAAACATTATATGATCTTTACGAATAGAGGAGAAATATATAAGGATAATTATAAAGCTTTATAATGAAATGTCAGCATACATGATGACAGAAAAGAAAGGAAACAGCTTCAGAGTCAAGAAGGGTGCACGTCAAGGAGACCCATTGTCCCTTCTTTTGTTTATCCTTGTGCTAGAGATGGCATTTTGTAGTCTTCGATGGGATAACGTAGGCATAAAAATAAATGGAAAATGGCTGAGTAACTTACGATTTGCAGATGAAATCGTACTCTTTGCCAAATACATTCAAGAACTATTGGAAATGCTCAAAGAACTCTTAAGGCTCTGTGAAAAAATTGGCCTTCATCCAAATTACAATAAAACCAAAGTAATGAAGAAAAGGGAAAAACAAGAATTGAAAATAAACAATCATACTTTGGAATATGTAGAAGAATATGTTTATTTGGGCCAAATGGTGTCTTTTTCGGATAGAGCTTCGAAAGAAATCCAGAGGAGAGTCGCATTTGGATGGAACAAGTTTTGGTCTCTTAAATACATTACGAAGGGAGGCATAGGTAATTATCAAAAAAGGCAGGTCTTTGATAGCTGCATTCTTCCAGTGATGACCTACGGTTGCCAAACTTGGTCATTAACAAAAGCCCAAGAAAATAAGATTCAGGTATGGCAGAATAGCATCGAAAGAAGTATTGCAAATGTGAAGAGAAAGGACAGGGTAAGATGTGTGAAGCTTAAGACAGAAATAGGCCTTAAAGACACTCTAACGCAAATAAGGAAAATAAAATGGAAATGGGCTGGACATCTCCTATGGTGTAAAGACAATAGGTGGTCCAAAGTATTCACGGAATGGACGCCATACAACCAGAAGAGGAAAAGAGGTAGACAAATGAAGAGATGGAGTGATCTGTTCAAGTCCATCGTGGGCCCCCTCTGGTGGAGAGCTGCTACGGACAGGGATGTCTGGAAAACAAAATGGTCGGAACTCTCAAACCCCGCTTCCCAGTTGGTACTGACTATTACTCCCTAAAGGGAAGGCCTGTGTAAGAAAAAAAAAGAAAAAATAGTATATTTTATAAAATTATTTTATTTTTGTATATATTAACTGCACGAATAAGGGCTATTTTCATTTCATTTCATAAGCTCCTTAATTAAATTTTGCAACCTGATAGATTGGGCCGGTTTCTTCAATTCTGTAATCAGATAACAAAAATAATTAATTACTTCAAGAAATTATATTTTTAGGAACTAAGAAAAAAAGAAATAATTGAGATGAGATAAAGTAAATATTCAGTAATGTGAATTAAAATGATAATTTTAATTTGATAATATTGTGAAATGTTTAATAGTTTTAAAACAAGGAAAATTTGCCATATGACATAAAAAATATGCAAATTCTAGAATTCAAGAAATTTTTGTTTATTGAATATTGAAAGATTATTCTCTGTTATATCAATTATTTCTCCACAATTTAAAGAACACCAGAAAACTCACCTCAATGAGATGTAAATTAGGGTCTTTAGACAATGATGGAAAATGTACTTAAGAATTTTAAAATAAAAACTTAAGCTCATTTGAAAAAAAAAAATTTGCTATAAGAATTGGGAAAAATTGCAAAGGGTGACCAAAAAGCTTGCTGAATAAATAGACAATGGCCAAATGGATGTTGTAGGAAATAAGGTGCCAACTAAATATTAAATCAGATAAAGTATACATTTCACATATATCTTGCAATTAAAAAAAAAAAAAAAAAAAAAAAAAAAAAAAAAAAAAATAGAAAAGGAAAAAAGATCAATGTTTTCTTTCTCAGAGGCTACATTCTTTAATTTCACTACGTATTATGAACTACATTTTATTGCAAAACATTATAATCATAAAAAATTTCTAAAAAAATAGATGTTTTAAGGTGCATTGAATCCAAAGTACCAAGTCTAGCAAAATGGACAATGTTTGCATATGAGTCTAGAGCAGTACGAAAATAATTCAAATCAGGAAGTAAAACATTAGTTCGTTTAATACTTGTGAAACAATATGAATCAAATAAGGGAGTAAAACATTACTTCATTTAATACTAATGAAACTATGTGAAACAATCTATCAAAATTTTATAGAACAATATAATCAACCTTGATGATGGTATGAACACAATGGTTATTTGATGTTCATAAAATATATTGTGACCATTGCCAAACTAAGTTATAAATAAATATGTGTATATAATACCTGTAACAGACTTCGTCTGGGTCAATCCAAATTGTAAATTCCGGAGGAAGTCTACGTACGATTTCTTGGTAGTCCAATCCTGAATCTCTGCAAGCTCTTATTAACACTTCTTCATGCTTGTTGAACATGCTATGACGTAGACATCTGTAAGCATTCCCTCTCAGTGGTACTCTTGGATACCAATGACCTTCGAACTTCTCCAGGAGAAGTTCGAATAATCTAGATTGGAAGTTGTCCATTTTATCACTGTCCATTGTATCACTCCCATCTATGAGACACATTAACAAGCTTATAGTAGAAATTATCTGTTCATGCATTTTGCCGATTATCTAGAAATGATTGAATAAAAATCAATTGAAATAAAATTTCTGGACTACAAAAGGAGAGTAATAAATATTAAGTTAAATGCATGGTGAAATAAAATATCAATATATATTTTATATATACTGTAGCATATATTATTGCTAGGTGCTAGTTTCAGACAAAACACTCAGAGTATTGGAGTTCAGTCCAGTGTTAAGCAATTAATGTTTCTTGATCACCAATTAAGTTGAGAAGTAATTTGGGCAGATCACTGTGCCTAACCTACTTTTCTACCCAAAGGAAATAAAGTTTAATTCTACCCGCAAATAAAAAAAATTAAAGTAAACTCTAGGTACAGGCAATTGCAGTGAAAATTTTAAACTGAATATAATTGTCAAATAATATTTGTATATAGTATTTTAATAGTTACCTACATAAGTGTTTAAAAATGGACCAAGTATTGAATAGCTCTACGAAACTCATTAGCTATAGAACAACTTCGGCGATTTTAAAAACCAAAAGAAATGCTTTTCCGTGGTTAATTACCATTAACATTTTAAATTTTTCGCAGAATTTTAGAACAATAAATTAACAGAAACGAGTATAGGAAGAGTTGGCTCCATGAAAGGAAACAACTCTTTTGCAGAAGTAACACTGGCTGTTTTGTCAACAGTTATGGGATTTTGGCGGACTCTCCGTGAGTATTTTTAAAAATTTCGGTTCCTCATGATAAGGAGTAGAAGGCAAGAAGACGATCGGTCATCAGTATTCAATATAACTATTTTTTCAAACTGTTACTTACCAACACACACACTTAGAAAGAACTTTATATAAAAAATCAGCTGATAAATTTCGTCAAGAACCTTGTATTTCAATTTGTAGTCAGAGCTGTTCCTCAATTTTCTACTACACTACGATTTGGGATAATTCAAAAAATCGATTGGAGTTTGATCGGTAGCAAATAATTTTTCTATTTTCACTAATTTATTAATTTGCAATTAAAAATATTATTTCCTTTATAGAATTTTTTTCTTAACTATATTCAACATAAAAATGAATGTCGTATTCATTCTTCATAAAAAATATTTCATGACATACATACTTCAGGAAAACTACAAAAAAACTTCTTATTACAGCTCACAGGTACATTTTACTTTGTATGAAATGAATCAGTTCAGTTTTTAATTTTCCTAACATATGAGTTATACAAATTGAGAGGAAAACTATTCTGAACGCAATGATTTTGTAATCCGAGTTTTAAAATTAAATTCACATTTTGAACTTTCTTGAGCAAAATTAATCTAGTCAAACGAAATGATCTATGAGTATTATGACCAGCCTGAGACAACGAAAAGTCCTAAAACACTGAGTTACATATTCGAGGTTGGTATAAGATATGCCTTACATTAGTTATAGTTAAATTAATTTTAGTAAATATATTTGAAAAATATTGCTTGAAATAGGAACTAAATAAACTAACGAAATATGGCATTACAGATTTTTTTTCTTGGTTGGAGAGAGGGGATGGACAAAGGCGGACTATTGACGTAGTTTTCTAAGGCGCTAAATGTCTGAGGCCGGAATTGTCTCTATATTTCTACACGCATTTAACATTGTTTTGGATATTTAGTTTTTACTTAAAAAACAAAAACAAATAGTTTTAACAAACAACTACAAAATATTTCTCTGAAAAGCTAGGCGAATAACAAGTTCTCACACCTGCCTTTCTGTTTAGGAATATGATGTATATTATAAGTACAGTAGAGCGTCGATTATTCGGATTAATCAATGCCAAGCCTGGTCCGGATAACTAAAATTGAGAGTACTTAAAAGTAAAAATCACAGGACGCGAACAATATATTTTCATATCAACATTTAAATTATGTTAAAAGAATCAGTACTCACTTCCGAAAATTTATTCCAAGAAAACGGAAACAATTACACATAGACTAAGGTCGTATTGTGTCTCAGGGGAGGAGGGTAAAATTTTCGCCTAGGGGGGGCAGGCTTATAAAATTCTTATGACATGGGATGGGGGTCGAGGTATTCTGACCATGTAAGGCTCAATTAATGTTTCAAATAAAACTAGATATTTGAAAATTAGAATACGTGTTTAAAATACTTAATAAGCATGCTAAATTAATACGAATTTATTTAATTTGTATTATTTGTTTCTGATATTTTCTAGGAGGGCAGCTGCCTCTCCTCCTGGGGATGCACATGATATGTATACATTTTTTAATACCCTATTACAAAAAAAATAAAAAAATGTTTAACGATTTATATTGTATAAAGGGAAATCAATGCTGAAATAAGAAGTTATATTATTTTTATTGAGGTTTCAAAATTAACTTAATTAAAATGAAAGAACTTATTTATGAAATTCGTTTTTGGAAGTATTTCATCGATTTAACTCGATCCAAATACCTACCTATCTTCTTATAATAAACTTACTGTGCTGTCATATTTTGAAGGGAGGGGGCGATCTTTAATATACCCTACCTGGGACCACCCCTGGTTTCTAAGTTACTAGCAAAAAGCTGAGAAAAAAAGTAAAATAAAAAATAATTTATGCTTATGCTCCAACGCCTGTAACTCGAAAAGGGCTATTCCCATATGAAAAACATAGTAAGGAATATTAGCAGTTTTTCTGTCAAAGAAAAGTTTTCCAAAAGAAATTTGTTAAAATGCTCGGCTCTTCCACGATGGCAACTTTGAGCAACTCAAAAGAACGTGTATGACTTGTATTTAAATTAATTTTTATTTTAAAAAATCTTTTGATAGAGATTACGATGGGGTTTTTCATGGAAGGAAGATCTTAAAGGAATTGGTATATACCTGCTCTCAAAACGGAATGGAAACTCCATTGTATTCCATTTCGTAAATAGCTTAACTTTACTAAATGCAAATGTAAGTGCTCAAAATCTGTAAATCAACTTAAATTTTATAATAACTTCTATAAAACAATCTAGCAGCATATAACCTTCAAATATTGGGTGGGTTCATAAGTTCATTCGGTTTTTGTTAGTAATGCAAATAGTTTTCTAAGATCTCCAGTTCTCTTTGCCATATCTGACAACACTCATATTTACCCTAAAGGTCAAAATCCACTTTTTGAAATTGTTTTGTTTGGTTTCATTGACAATAATTTTGTTTGTGATACAGAGTAGTGAAATATTGCATATCTTTATCATGTCAGATGATAAAGTATATTTTTAGCATATTTTGCTTTTTTATTACAAAAAATAAAACATCTGTGTGGCCCCTGGCTAATCTGTTCTCACATTAAACCTGTGCTTACTGAAAACCAAACAATCACTAAGTTGCCCATAGTGGCCCAGTTACACATCATGTGAAGGCCAAGAATAAGACGGCCACGGACCAACTGTCCTTGTAAGGATCATGATGACTCCCTATTCCAAATCTTAATCTGGAATGCAGGTGGATTAGCTAATGACAAATTACAAAAGCATATGCCAAATCGAAGGAAATTTAATTGTCTACAACTTCAAAAAATTACAACTTTTCTGTGAAATGATTGTGGGAGGAACTAGAATCAAATGCTTGATAAAAAGTGAGGTAAAAATGATTTTTTCGAAAATAATAGATTTTCAATAACGTATAGCACCAAAACCGGTGAGAATTCGACAAATATGTATAGATAGAATAGAAGAGAATATATAGAAAACAAACTTTATACTGGGATGAAGCCCCTTAAGAATAAGAGAATGGAACAAAGAAAATACACCCTAGGATAACCTCTACTAGAAAGCCACCCCAGAAGGGGGAGTACATCAGGATGCTCTAAGGAGGCAACCCTGACTTGGGTACAGCTGGCTAATAACCCACTCCCCTCAAACTCCCCATTGTTACAAGAAAAAATGCCGGACTGATACAAGTTAGCAGACATGGTCCACTAGCAGTAGTGGGTTGTTGCGTAGTCATGCGTAACTCCCCACTACTTCTATACCCGTATTGCCTGCGAGGCATGGAAGGGAGTAAATAAATAAAGTTAGCAGACATGGAAACCGCCTCATAGACTTCCAATTCGGATTCTGGAACTTATTAACCCTATATAGACTAGAAGGACTCCAAGTTCTCCTGAATGAATTGGGCAAATATAAAATTGACCTCTCCCCTATCCAAGAAATCTGTTGGACCGGCAATGGGCTCATCGATATAGCGATTTCTTACAATATATTGTTATATTGTTCATACAACCTCATACTGTTGCCATCCAAGAACCCATACATTTGGAACAGGTTGTGCCGTGAGAGGACATACGAGAGAATGAGTCATTGAATTTAACCATATAAATGAACGCCTAATCACACTTCGAATAAAAGGAACTTTTTACAAGTACAGCCTCATCAGTTACCATGCCCTGACAGAATCATCAGCAGATGAGGACGAGGAGGCCTTTTATAATAGGCTTGAAGGAGCCTATGATGCCTGCTCTTAAAGTGACATCAAGATCTTGCTGGGAGATCATAATGCCAAGATCAGGAAGGAAGATGTTTATCGGCCAACTATTGGACTTCATTGCCTACATGATCAAAGTAACGGTAATGGTCAGAAACTCATTAATTTTGCTACAGCAAGAAATATTTTATTGGAAGTACACCATTTCCAGGATGAAGGATTAAAATAGTACCTGGAGATCCACAGATGCACAGTGGTTCGATTAGTACAAGCTAGGTGGACAAAAGTCATGATTAGCAATCTAAAATTTGGTATCAGAATAATGTTAACATTACAACATTAAAATATGATACTCTAATATTTGTTTATGTCTGACACACTCCATCTTTTGAGTAATATGGTCCAAAGGTATATATCCATGATGTAATAGATAGAGTAAATCATTTGAATTCCAGGCATCACTTCAATCATACACATTACAGTGATCCTAACTTTTTATAGATAGATCGTTAAGAATTAATATTATTTGGACTCATGAGTGCTAATTTATTCTAATTCAATAGATTTATCTGTTAATTAAACCACACTAAAAAAAGTTTATTAGATGTTTGCAGAATTTTTTCCTCATTTCGAAACTTTCAAATGATGGTAATGAGTTGTACCCATTTGTATCCGGGCTAATTTTTCTGTATATAATAGGGGAACCTTTCAACTTGATAATAAGACGTATCAAAACCAGCAGACTCGAATACAACATTCTTTTTTTTTTTTTTAGTACTTTCTTTCAAGAATGGATTTTGTTTTAATAATGGTTGAACCACTCTATGGGAGAAAAGTATCTTTTCTCTTCAAGTTCCTTTCGTCTAAATATGATTTTTAAAACCTTACAGAGGACAAAAAAAGGAAAATCAGAATGAGGTTGCCTTACTATGCCTACAAAATTTCTCATAAATGGGTTGCTGCAAGAAAATAAATTTTAGGCACAACGTCAACTTCCACATTTCAAGGATCCACTAAAGATCCCCCCAAAAAATAGTAATGAGACTTCATTTAAAACAAAAAAAAATTTGAAGACTTCGTTCGATCACGCAGTGGATTAGAACGATAATTAATCAGAAACATAAATTAATGCCCAGTATCTGAAACTTCTTCTAATCATAAGAAGTCGAATTCCTTTGGAGAGTACCAAGCAATTAAGTGTAAATGAAGCATTAGCCTATTACATAGACTCTAAGCTTACAACACATTCTTACAAGGAGATTAGGATATGGTCTATGAAAACAGGTCATGACTTCTTGCCATTACCGTTTAAGAAAATCTTTTACTAACAGGCATTGAAGAAAATGTAATTTCATTTTTTCTGAATTCTTCTTAGCAGAAACTAAAAAGGTCTTGAATGAAATATTACTGAGGATATTTTCCATTGTCCCCTGGTTTAAAAAAAATACAGATGAATTTCAAAACTTTATCATCATAGGAATCAGTTTGGTTTTAATAAATTTGGATTATTTTTACTGTTTTTAGTCTTTTATAATATTTTACTTGACTTTTCCTTCGTACTATAATGTGTTATTTATATCTGTATAATAATTGTATTTATTTAGTATCTACTTATCATGTATTTTTTTTCCCGTATTGTATACGGAGATATCGAAAAAGTGCTGAAAAATCAGTTTTGATGTACATCCCCTTATACCCAAAACTTACTCTCAAAAATGGTCTTTTGAGAAATTAAAGCAGCTGTATTCATAGCACTTTTCAAGTATTTGACTTTAAAATATTCAAATAATAAAGAGAACACAAAAGATAGAGCAGACTGTAAGGAAAACAATCGTGTTTGAATTATCAGTCTATCACTTACCAGTCTTGAGAAAATTAGTTTTCCATAAGAGCTTACAAACTCAAAAATCACCTTGCACGATGAACCATCTTTGGACCAATCAATGTGGATTGACCCATATAGAAAGTATAAAAATAGATATCTGACCATTATGCATAGGCATTTTTTTCTGCTTAATCTCCTGGCAAAACTATTAAATTCGATTTTTAATTATTAAAAATGGCGAAAAGTAATTTTGCCCACCTAGCTTGTACTAATCGAAACACTGTGAGACAGTGTCATGTTCAATCAAATTGATATAAAGAGTGCAGGATCGTATAGAGCGGACAATGTTGATTCAGATCATTACCTAAGCAATGAAATAGTTAGATCAAGGATTTAAGTATTAGGAACATGAGAACTCAGAGACCCAGGAAGTTTAATATGGCAAAATTAAAAGATCCAGATTTTAGATCATCTTTCCAATGCCATGTGGATATGACTCTAGGTGATGCCCTCCAGTTCAAGATTATTGGGATAAAATTGAAATGGCCATGACTAAATTGGCCTAAACGATTATGGATACCAAAGAAAATAGACAGAGATCATTGTGGTTGTTCCACTGAGTTCTACTCTGACAAGGGGATAAAACTTGTAAAAGTTGTTGGGGAGTCAGGCATCCAGAAACAATTACAGTATTTTCAAGTCCAGTTATTGAGATATGCTGATGATCCTAACATCATATCTCACTCTTTTACTGTTTTGGAAAAGGTATTTGAGGAAAATTTGATTGAAATGGAAAATCTTCGGAAAATCTTCCGTTCAAAGATAAAGAGTTCCTCTTTATCGACTTTTGATAATGGACTCTATCAAAAGTCGATGAAGAGGAACTCCTTATCTTTGAGCGGAAGATTTTCCGAAGATTTTTTGGCTCAGTAAAGGAAGGAGACATATGGAGACCTCTTAAGAACAAAGAACTTTATGATCGTTACGCTGCACAGTGGGAGGAATTACCAATCTAGCTGGAAATAGTTAACATCAATTAAATAAAAAAAATATGCTGGTCATATGAAAAACCAATCTAGCTAAGACAAACTTCCAAGACACAACCTGCTTGTTAATTTAAAAGTGCCTATGACAGTATAAAATGGCCCAAGCTGTACGAGGCAATGACGGAAATATGAATTAAATAAAATCGAAGAGTGGAATATGTTTTTTTGAAATAAATTAATACTAGGCAATGGAAGAAAATTCAGAAATTAAGTTTATATAAGTACTTGGTTCATTAAATGTGGATATAGTAAAGAGTTCTCTCCTTTATTTTCAGTAGTCGGTAAGCTATTTTTTTATTATCAAACTTTGTCTGTGAAATGTAAGAGCGTTGCTCAAAAATACAGCAAAATCGACTAAAAATTGTAAAAATTAATAACGAATTAAATGTAAATAAATAAATCTTGTCAGTGGGGTAACTTTGTGCGAAAATTGATTAATACATTTTTTCTGCAGAAAAATGGTCAGGCACTGGCAAAAAAAAAAGGCTGGAACAAGGAACTACAAGAACTGCTCTTCAGAAACGCTGGAAAAATGTTTGGAAGGAATTTTGAAGTGTATGTCGATCACAGATGCTTCTTCGAAGTTCAAAATCCACCAGAACACTATCTCAAATAAAATTCACAAAAAACACACTAAACTTAGAGGTATATATACAATTTTCCTTTAAAAAGAATTTTTTTCATAATATTGATGAGATTTTGAAATAATAAAAATATTTTTTTCAGGTTTTTTCGAAAAATTATTGAGCCAGTAGTTGTCAATAAACATGGCACATTCCGCGTTAAAGAAATCGAATCACTCTGGGGAAAGTAGTTTAATTGTTGATCAGAGGAGATAAATGTGATTTATACATTATAACTGTGTAAAATTATTATTTGATAAGTTGATGAAAAGTTAACGTTTATTTTTTGTTTTATAAAATTTTATTTTTTTATTGAGAAATTTGTAAATATTATTTTCTTTATCAATAAAAAGAATTACCTGTATATAATTTACTGTACACAGTAGCCCCAAGCTGGGGTAACTTTGTGCAAAGTATATTTTTATTTTACATTTAAATAAACATTACATGTCAACAATGAAATCACACGTGCTATCTACTTGTCTGAGGCTGGCATATAATATATGCCATATATAGTGAAAAGCTGTATAACAGAATCGATAACATTGTTTTGTTTTTTTCGATCAAAGTTTAAAAGACATGAAATCTTGCACAAAGTTGCCCCCTTTGACGGTATATTAAAAATAAATTTTTCTTTTGGAATCGTTACCTACTATTAGGGTATTTAATAATTCTACAAATATAATCATGATGTGTTTTCACTTTTTCCAAACCTAAAGGCATTAATTCTTTCTTCAAGTGTATAATATAGGTTGGAGTATATCTAGGTAAATTCAATATTGTTTTAATGAAATAAAATTTTTACTTTTCAACGTCTTAATATTCTATATAACTACATACCTGGGACCCTTAAATATCCTATAATTAATTTTACCGCTGCTTTGAGAACTTATAACTTTGTGATAAAATTAATTTTGTTGTACATAAATAGCTTCTTCACACAATGGGATTTGTCGTCAACTTTATTATATCATCTTCATATGCTAAAAGTATTATTCTCTTTCCGTTTATCACTATTCCTCCCCTGCCTCAAAAAAAAAAAAAAACTTCAACCCCAGTTGCTGGCAGGCTTGCCAGGATGGATAAGAAAGATATCCCAAGGGAAACAGACCACGAAGTTCTCCCTAGAACCAGAAGAATGGGTCGGCCCCAGCTGAGGTGGATAATTGGAGTGGCAGCACAAGGTAGAGCAGAATGGAGGCGGCTGATTGAGGAGAACCCATACAGAACCCATCACAGGTTGTAGTGCCAGAAAAATGAATATATACATATGTAAAAAAAAAAATTGTACCATCCCCCTTCCCTTCTGCAATTAGCTCACATACCAGGGTTGGGGACTTGTAGTACATTCACCAACCTACTACTCCTAAAAAGTCCTAAAATGTAAAATTCTGGCATAGTTCATGCACTCTACACCCCTCTTTTGAGAACTCATTGACTGGACTAAATGTCTCTAAACCACCCTACTTCCTTTTTTATCAAATCTTTAACAATTAATTTTCGTTACCTACTATTAGGGTATTTAATAATTCTACAAATATAATCATGATGTGTTTTCACTGTTTCCAAACCTAAAGGCATTAATTCTTTCTTCAAGTGTATAATATAGGTTGGAGTATATCTAGGTAAATTCAATATTGTTTTAATGAAATAAAATTTTTACTTTTCAATGTCTTAATATTCTTTATAACTACATACCTGGGACCCTTAAATATCCTATAATTAATTTTACCGCTGCTTTGAGAACTTATAACTTTGTGTTAAAATTAATTTTGTTGTACATAAATAGCTTCTTCACACAATGGGATTTGTCGTCAACTTTACTATATCATCTTCATATGCTAAAAGTTTTATTCTCTTGCCGTTTATCACTATTCCTCCCCTGCCTCAAAAAAAAAAAAAACTTCAACCCCAGTTGCTGGCAGGCTTGCCAGGATGGATGAGAAAGTTATCCCAAGGAAAACAGACCACGAAGTTCTCCCTAGAACCAGAAGAATGGGTCGGCCCAAGCTGAGGTTGATGAATGGAGTGGCAGCACAAGGTAGAGCAGAATGGAGGCGGCTGATTGAGGAGAACCCATACAGAACCCATCACAGGTTGTAGTGCCAGAAAAATGAATATATACATATGTAAAAAAAAAATTGTACCATCCCCCTCCCCTTCTCCAATTAGCTCACATACCAGGGTTGGGGACTTGTAGTACATTCACCAACATACTACTCCTAAAAAGTCCTAAAATGTAAAATTCTGGCATAGTTCATGCACTCTACACCCCTCTTTTGAGAACTCATTGACTGGACTAAATGTCTCTAAACCACCCTACTTCCTTTATTATCAAATCTTTAAAAATTAATTTTCATTACCTACTATTAGGGTATTTAATAATTCTACAAATATAATCATGATGTTTCACTGTTTCCAAACCTAAAGGCATTAATTCTTTCTTCAAGTGTATATTATAGGTTGGAGTATATCTAGGTAAATTCAATATTGTTTTAATGAAATAAAATTTTTACTTTTCAACGTCTTAATATTCTTTCTAACTACATACCTGGGACCCTTAAATATCCTATAATTAATTTTACTGCTGCTTTGAGAACTTATAACTTTGTGTTAAAATTAATTTTGTTGTACATAAATAGCTTCTTCACACAATGGGATTTGTCGTCAACTTTACTATATCATCTTCATATGCTAAAAGTTTTATTCTCTTGCCGTTTATCACTATTCCTCCCCTGCTACAAAAAAAAAAAAAAAAAAAAAAAAAACCTTCAACCCCAGTTGCTGGCAGGCTTGCCAGGATGGATGAGAATATAAAGATATCCCAAGGAAAACAGACCACGAAGTTCTCCCTAGAACCAGAAGAATGGGTCGGCCCAAGCTGAGGTGGATGAATGGAGTGGCAGCACAAGGTAGAGCAGAATGGAGGCGGCTGATTGAGGAGAACCCATACAGAACCCATCACAGGTTGTAGTGCCAGAAAAATGAATATATACATATGTAAAAAAAAATTGTACCATCCCCCTCCCCTTCTCCAATTAGCTCACATACCAGGGTTGGGGACTTGTAGTACATTCACCAACATACTACTCCTAAAAAGTCCTAAAATGTAAAATTCTGGCATAGTTCATGCACTCTACACCCCTCTTTTGAGAACTCATTGACTGGACTAAATGTCTCTAAACCACCTTACTTCCTTTATTATCAAATCTTTAAAAATTAATTTTCATTACCTACTATTAGGGTATTTAATAATTCTACAAATATAATCATGATGTTTCACTGTTTCCAAACCTAAAGGCATTAATTCTTTCTTCAAGTGTATATTATAGGTTGGATTATATCTAGGTAAATTCAATATTGTTTTAATGAAATAAAATTATTACTTTTCAACGTCTTAATATTCTTTCTAACTACATACCTGGGACCCTTAAATATCCTATAATTAATTTTACTGCTGCTTTGAGAACTTATAACTTTGTGTTAAAATTAATTTTGTTGTACATAAATAGCTTCTTCACACAATGGGATTTGTCGTCAACTTTACTATATCATCTTCATATGCTAAAAGTTTTATTCTCTTGCCGTTTATCACTATTCCTCCCCTGCTACAAAAAAAAAAAAAAAAAAAAAAAAAATTTCAACCCCAGTTGCTGGCAGGCTTGCCAGGATGGATGAGAAAGATATCCCAAGGAAAACAGACCACGAAGTTCTCCCTAGAACCAGACGAATGGGTCGGCCCAAGCTGAGGTGAATGAATGGAGTGGCAGCACAAGGTAGAGCAGAATGGAGGCGGCTGATTGAGGAGAACCCATACAGAACCCATCACAGGTTGTAGTGCCAGAAAAATGAATATATACATATGTAAAAAAAAAATTGTACCATCCCCCTCCCCTTCTCCAATTAGCTCACATACCAGGGTTGGGGACTTGTAGTACATTCACCAACATACTACTCCTGAAAAGTCCTAAAATGTAAAATTCTGGCATAGTTCATGCACTCTACACCCCTCTTTTGAGAACTCATTGACTGGACTAAATGTCTCTAAACCACCCTACTTCCTTTATTATCAAATCTTTAACAATTAATTTTCGTTACCTACTATTAGGGTATTTAATAATTCTACAAATATAATCATGATGTGTTTTCACTGTTTCCAAACCTAAAGGCATTAATTCTTTCTTCAAGTGTATAATATAGGTTGGAGTATATCTAGGTAAATTCAATATTGTTTTAATGAAATAAAATTTTTACTTTTCAACGTCTTAATATTCTTTATAACTACATACCTGGGACCCTTAAATATCCTATAATTAATTTTACCGCTGCTTTGAGAACTTATAACTTTGTGTTAAAATTAATTTTGTTGTACATAAATAGCTTCTTCACACAATGGGATTTGTCGTCAACTTTACTATATCATCTTCATATGCTAAAAGTTTTATTCTCTTGCCGTTTATCACTATTCCTCCCCTGCTACAAAAAAAAAAAAAAAAAAAAAAAAACTTCAACCCCAGTTGCTGGCAGGCTTGCCAGGATGGATGAGAAAGATATCCCAAGGAAAACAGACCACGAAGTTCTCCCTAGAACCAGACGAATGGGTCGGCCCAAGCTGAGGTGAATGAATGGAGTTGCAGCACAAGGTAGAGCAGAATGGAGGCGGCTGATTGAGGAGAACCCATACAGAACCCATCACAGGTTGTAGTGCCAGAAAAATGAATATATACATATGTAAAAAAAAAATTGTACCATCCCCCTCCCCTTCTGCAATTAGCTCACATACCAGGGTTGGGGACTTGTAGTACATTCACCAACATACTACACCTAAAAAGTCCTAAAATGTAAAATTCTGGCATAGTTCATGCACTCTACACCCCTCTTTTGAGAACTCATTGACTGGACTAAATGTCTCTAAACCACCCTACTTCCTTTATTATAAAATCTTTAACAATTAATTTTCGTTACCTTCTATTAAGGTATTTAATAATTCTACAAATATAATCATGATGTTTCACTGTTTCCAAACCTAAAGGCATTAATTCTTTCTTCAAGTGTATATTATAGGTTGGAGTATATCTAGGTAAATTCAATATTGTTTTAATGAAATAAAATTTTTACTTTTCAACGTCTTAATATTCTTTCTAACTACATACCTGGGACCCTTAAATATCCTATAATTAATTTTACTGCTGCTTTGAGAACTTATAACTTTGTGTTAAAATTAATTTTGTTGTACATAAATAGCTTCTTCACACAATGGGATTTGTCGTCAACTTTACTATATCATCTTCATATGCTAAAAGTTTTATTCTCTTGCCGTTTATCACTATTCCTCCCCTGCTACAAAAAAAAAAAAAAAAAAAAAAAAACTTCAACCCCAGTTGCTGGCAGGCTTGCCAGGATGGATGAGAAAGATATCCCAAGGAAAACAGACCATGAAGTTCTCCCTAGAACCAGACGAATGGGTCGGCCCAAGCTGAGGTGAATGAATGGAGTTGCAGCACAAGGTAGAGCAGAATGGAGGCGGCTGATTGAGGAGAACCCATACAGAACCCATCACAGGTTGTAGTGCCAGAAAAATGAATATATACATATGTAAAAAAAAAATTGTACCATCCCCCTCCCCTTCTGCAATTAGCTCACATACCAGGGTTGGGGACTTGTAGTACATTCACCAACATACTACTCCTAAAAAGTCCTAAAATGTAAAATTCTGGCATAGTTCATGCACTCTACACCCCTCTTTTGAGAACTCATTGACTGGACTAAATGTCTCTAAACCACCCTACTTCCTTTATTATAAAATCTTTAACAATTAATTTTCGTTACCTTCTATTAAGGTATTTAATAATTCTACAAATATAATCATGATGTTTCACTGTTTCCAAACCTAAAGGCATTAATTCTTTCTTCAAGTGTATAATATAGGTTGGAGTATATCTAGGTAAATTCAATATTGTTTTAATGAAATAAAATTTTTACTTTTCAACGTCTTAATATTCTTTATAACTACATACCTGGGACCCTTAAATATCCTATAATTAATTTTACCGCTGCTTTGAGAACTTATAACTTTGTGTTAAAATTAATTTTGTTGTACATAAATAGCTTCTTCACACAATGGGATTTGTCGTCAACTTTACTATATCATCTTCATATGCTAAAAGTTTTATTCTCTTGCCGTTTATCACTATTCCTCCCCTGCCTCAAAAAAAAAAAAAAAAAAACCTTCAACCCCAGTTGCTGGCAGGCTTGCCAGGATGGATGAGAAAGATATCCCAAGGAAAACAGACCACGAAGTTCTCCCTAGAACCAGAAGAATGGGTCGGCCCAAGCTGAGGTGGATGAATGGAGTGGCAGCACAACGTAGAGCAGAATGGAGGCGGCTGATTGAGGAGAACCCATACAGAACCCATCACAGGTTGTAGTGCCAGAAAAATGAATATATACATATGTAAAAAAAAAATTGTACCATCCCCCTCCCCTTCTCCAATTAGCTCACATACCAGGGTTGGGGACTTGTAGTACATTCACCAACATACTACTCCTAAAAAGTCCTAAAATGTAAAATTCTGGCATAGGTCATGCACTCTACACCCCTCTTTTGAGAACTCATTGACTGGACTAAATGTCTCTAAACCACCCTACTTCCTTTATTATCAAATCTTTAACAATTAATTTTCGTTACCTTCTATTAAGGTATTTAATAATTCTACAAATATAATCATGATGTTTCACTGTTTCCAAACCTAAAGGCATTAATTCTTTCTTCAAGTGTATAATATAGGTTGGAGTATATCTAGGTAAATTCAATATTGTTTTAATGAAATAAAATTTTTACTTTTCAACGTCTTAATATTCTTTATAACTACATACCTGGGACCCTTAAATATCCTATAATTAATTTTACCGCTGCTTTGAGAACTTATAACTTTGTGTTAAAATTAATTTTGTTGTACATAAATAGCTTCTTCACACAATGGGATTTGTCGTCAACTTTACTATATCATCTTCATATGCTAAAAGTTTTATTCTCTTGCCGTTTATCACTATTCCTCCCCTGCCTCAAAAAAAAAAAAAAAAAAAAAAAAAACTTCAACCCCAGTTGCTGGCAGGCTTGCCAGGATGGATGAGGCAGATATCCCAAGGAAAACAGACCACGAAGTTTTCCCTAGAGCCAGACGAATGGGTCGGCCCAAGCTGAGGTGGATGAATGGAGTGGCAGCACAAGGTAGAGCAGAATGGAGGCGGCTGATTGAGGAGAACCCATACAGAACCCATCACAGGTTGTAGTGCCAGAAAAATGAATATATACATATGTAAAAAAAAAATTGTACCATCCCCCTCCCCTTCTCCAATTAGCTCACATACCAGGGTTGGGGACTTGTAGTACATTCACCAACATACTACTCCTAAAAAGTCCTAAAATGTAAAATTCTGGCATAGTTCATGCACTCTACACCCCTCTTTTGAGAACTCATTGACTGGACTAAATGTCTCTAAACCACCCTACTTCCTTTATTATCAAATCTTTAAAAATTAATTTTCGTTACCTACTATTAGGGTATTTAATAATTCTACAAATATAATCATGATGTTTCACTGTTTCCAAACCTAAAGGAATTAATTCTTTCTTCAAGTGTATATTATAGGTTGGAGTATATCTAGGTAAATTCAATATTGTTTTAATGAAATAAAATTTTTACTTTTCAACGTCTTAATATTCTTTCTAACTACATACCTGGGACCCTTAAATATCCTATAATTAATTTTACTGCTGCTTTGAGAACTTATAACTTTGTGTTAAAATTAATTTTGTTGTACATAAATAGCTTCTTCACACAATGGGATTTGTCGTCAACTTTACTATATCATCTTCATATGCTAAAAGTTTTATTCTCTTGCCGTTTATCACTATTCCTCCCCTGCCTCAAAAAAAAAAAAAAAAAAAACCTTCAACCCCAGTTGCTGGCAGGCTTGCCAGGATGGATGAGAAAGATATCCCAAGGAAAACAGACCACGAAGTTCTCCCTAGAACCAGAAGAATGGGTCGGCCCAAGCTGAGGTGGATGAATGGAGTGGCAGCACAACGTAGAGCAGAATGGAGGCGGCTGATTGAGGAGAACCCATACAGAACCCATCACAGGTTGTAGTGCCAGAAAAATGAATATATACATATGTAAAAAAAAAATTGTACCATCCCCCTCCCCTTCTCCAATTAGCTCACATACCAGGGTTGGGGACTTGTAGTACATTCACCAACATACTACTCCTAAAAAGTCCTAAAATGTAAAATTCTGGCATAGGTCATGCACTCTACACCCCTCTTTTGAGAACTCATTGACTGGACTAAATGTCTCTAAACCACCCTACTTCCTTTATTATCAAATCTTTAACAATTAATTTTCGTTACCTACTATTAGGGTATTTAATAATTCTACAAATATAATCATGATGTGTTTTCACTGTTTCCAAACCTAAAGGCATTAATTCTTTCTTCAAGTGTATAATATAGGTTGGAGTATATCTAGGTAAATTCAATATTGTTTTATTGAAATAAAATTTTTACTTTTCAACGTCTTAATATTCTTTATAACTACATACCTGGGACCCTTAAATATCCTATAATTAATTTTACCGCTGCTTTGAGAACTTATAACTTTGTGTTAAAATTAATTTTGTTGTACATAAATAGCTTCTTCACACAATGGGATTTGTCGTCAACTTTACTATATCATCTTCATATGCTAAAAGTTTTATTCTCTTGCCGTTTATCACTATTCCTCCCCTGCCTCAAAAAAAAAAAAAAAAAAAAAAACTTCAACCCCAGTTGCTGGCAGGCGTGCCAGAATGGATGAGAAAGATATCCCAAGGAAAACAGACCACAAAGTTCTCCCTAGAACCAGAAGAATAGGTCGGCCCAAGCTGAGGTGGATGAATGGAGTGGCAGCACAAGGTAGAGCAGAATGGAGGCGGCTGATTGAGGAGAACCCATACAGAACCCATCACAGGTTGTAGTGCCAGAAAAATGAATATATACATATGTAAAAAAAAAATTGTACCTTCCCCCTCCCCTTCTGCAATTAGCTCACATACCAGGGTTGGGGACTTGTAGTACATTCACCAACATACTACTCCTAAAAAGTCCTAAAATGTAAAATTCTGGCATAGTTCATGCACTCTACACCCCTCTTTTGAGAACTCATTGACTGGACTAAATGTCTCTAAACCACCCTACTTCCTTTATTATAAAATCTTTAACAATTAATTTTCGTTACCTACTATTAAGGTATTTAATAATTCTACAAATATAATCATGATGTTTCACTGTTTCCAAACCTAAAGGCATTAATTCTTTCTTCAAGTGTATAATATAGGTTGGAGTATATCTAGGTAAATTCAATATTGTTTTAATGAAATAAAATTTTTACTTTTCAACGTCTTAATATTCTTTATAACTACATACCTGGGACCCTTAAATATCCTATAATTAATTTTACTGCTGCTTTGAGAACTTATAACTTTTGTGTTAAAATTAATTTTGTTGTACATAAATAGCTTCTTCACACAATGGGATTTGTCGTCAACTTTACTATATCATCTTCATATGCTAAAAGTTTTATTCTCTTGCCGTTTATCACTATTCCTCCCCTGCCTCAAAAAAAAAAAAAAAAAAAAAAAAAACTTCAACCCCAGTTGCTGGCAGGCTTGCCAGGATGGATGAGAAAGATATCCCAAGGAAAACAGACCACGAAGTTCTCCCTAGAACCAGACGAATGGGTCGGCCCAAGCTGAGGTGAAAGAATGGAGTGGCAGCACAAGGTAGAGCAGAATGGAGGCGGCTGATTGAGGAGAACCCATACAGAACCCATCACAGGTTGTAGTGCCAGAAAAATGAATATATACATATGTAAAAAAAAAATTGTACCATCCCCCTCCCCTTCTCCAATTAGCTCACATACCAGGGTTGGGGACTTGTAGTACATTCACCAACATACTACTCCTGAAAAGTCCTAAAATGTAAAATTCTGGCATAGTTCATGCACTCTACACCCCTCTTTTGAGAACTCATTGACTGGACTAAATGTCTCTAAACCACCCTACTTCCTTTATTATCAAATCTTTAAAAATTAATTTTCATTACCTACTATTAGGGTATTTAATAATTCTACAAATATAATCATGATGTGTTTTCACTGTTTCCAAACCTAAAGGCATTAATTCTTTCTTCAAGTGTATAATATAGGTTGGAGTATATCTAGGTAAATTCAATATTGTTTTAATGAAATAAAATTTTTACTTTTCAACGTCTTAATATTCTTTATAACTACATACCTGGGACCCTTAAATATCCTATAATTAATTTTACCGCTACTTTGAGAACTTATAACTTTGTGTTAAAATTAATTTTGTTGTACATAAATAGCTTCTTCACACAATGGGATTTGTCGTCAACTTTACTATATCATCTTCATATGCTAAAAGTTTTATTCTCTTGCCGTTTATCACTATTCCTCCCCTGCCTCAAAAAAAAAAAAAAAAAAACTTCAACCCCAGTTGCTGGCAGGCTTGCCAGGATGGATGAGAAAGATATCCCAAGGAAAAAAGACCACGAAGTTCTCCCTAGAACCAGAAGAATGGGTCGGCCCCAGCTGAGGTGGATGAATGGAGTGGCAGCACAAGGTAGAGCAGAATGGAGGCGGCTAATTGAGGAGAACCCATACAGAACCCATCACAGGTTGTAGTGCCAGAAAAATGAATATATACATATGTAAAAAAAAAAATTGTACCATCCCTCTTCCCTTCTGCAATTAGCTCACATACCAGGGTTGGGGACTTGTAGTACATTCACCAACATACTACTCCTAAAAAGTCCTAAAATGAAAAATTCTGGCATAGTTCATGCACTCTACACCCCTCTTTTGAGAACTCATTGACTGGACTAAATGTCTCTAAACCACCCTAATTCCTTTTTTATCAAATCTTTAACAATTAATTTTCGTTACCTACTATTAGGGTATTTAATAATTCTACAAATATAATCATGATGTGTTTTCACTGTTTCCAAACCTAAAGGCATTAATTCTTTCTTCAAGTGTATAATATAGGTTGGAGTATATCTAGGTAAATTCAATATTGTTTTAATGAAATAAAATTTTTACTTTTCAACGTCTTAATATTCTTTATAACTACATACCTGGGACCCTTAAATATCCTATAATTAATTTTACCGCTGCTTTGAGAACTTATAACTTTGTGTTAAAATTAATTTTGTTGTACATAAATAGCTTCTTCACACAATATGATTTGTCGTCAACTTTATTATATCATCTTCATATGCTAAAAGTTTTATTCTCTTGCCGTTTATCACTATTCCTCCCCTGCCTCAAAAAAAAAAAAAAAAAAAACTTCAACCCCAGTTGCTGGCAGGCTTGCCAGGATGGATGAGAAAGATATCCCAAGGAAAACAGACCACGAAGTTCTCCCTAGAACCAGAAGAATGGGTCGGCCCCAGCTGAGGTGGATGAATGGAGTGGCAGCACAAGGTAGAGCAGAATGGAGGCGGCTGATTGAGGAGAACCCATACAGAACCCATCACAGGTTGTAGTGCCAGAAAAATGAATATATACATATGTAAAAAAAAAATTGTACCATCCCCCTCCCCTTCTGCAATTAGCTCACATACCAGGGTTGGGGACTTGTAGTACATTCACCAACATACTACTCCTAAAAAGTCCTAAAATGTAAAATTCTGGCATAGTTCATGCACTCTACACCCCTCTTTTGAGAACTCATTGACTGGACTAAATGTCTCTAAACCACCCTAATTCCTTTTTTATCAAATCTTTAACAATTAATTTTCGTTACCTACTATTAGGGTATTTAATAATTCTACAAATATAATCATGATGTGTTTTCACTGTTTCCAAACCTAAAGGCATTAATTCTTTCTTCAAGTGTATAATATAGGTTGGAGTATATCTAGGTAAATTCAATATTGTTTTAATGAAATAAAATTTTTACTTTTCAACGTCTTAATATTCTTTATAACTACATACCTGGGACCCTTAAATATCCTATAATTAATTTTACCGCTGCTTTGAGAACTTATAACTTTGTGTTAAAATTAATTTTGTTGTACATAAATAGCTTCTTCACACAATGGGATTTGTCGTCAACTTTACTATATCATCTTCATATGCTAAAAGTTTTATTCTCTTGCCGTTTATCACTATTCCTCCCCTGCCTCAAAAAAAAAAAAAAAAAAAAAAAACTTCAACCCCAGTTGCTGGCAGGCTTGCCAGGATGGATGAGAAAGATATCCCAAGGAAAAAAGACCACGAAGTTCTCCCTAGAACCAGAAGAATGGGTCGGCCCAAGCTGAGGTGGATGAATGGAGTGGCAGCACAAGGTAGAGCAGAATGGAGGCGGCTGATTGAGGAGAACCCATACAGAACCCATCACAGGTTGTAGTGCCAGAAAAATAATTATATACATATGTAAAAAAAAAATTGTACCATCCCCCTCCCCTTCTGCAATTAGCTCACATACCAGGGTTGGGGACTTGTAGTACATTCACCAACATACTACTCCTAAAAAGTCCTAAAATGTAAAATTCTGGCATAGGTCATGCACTCTACACCCCTCTTTTGAGAACTCATTGACTGGACTAAATGTCTCTAAACCACCCTACTTCCTTTATTATCAAATCTTTAACAATTAATTTTCGTTACCTACTATTAGGGTATTTAATAATTCTACAAATATAATCATGATGTGTTTTCACTGTTTCCAAACCTAAAGGCATTAATTCTTTCTTCAAGTGTATAATATAGGTTGGAGTATATCTAGGTAAATTCAATATTGTTTTATTGAAATAAAATTTTTACTTTTCAACGTCTTAATATTCTTTATAACTACATACCTGGGACCCTTAAATATCCTATAATTAATTTTACCGCTGCTTTGAGAACTTATAACTTTGTGTTAAAATTAATTTTGTTGTACATAAATAGCTTCTTCACACAATGGGATTTGTCGTCAACTTTACTATATCATCTTCATATGCTTAAAGTTTTATTCTCTTGCCGTTTATCACTATTCCTCCCCTGCCTCAAAAAAAAAAAAAAAAAAAAAAAAAAAACTTCAACCCCAGTTGCTGGCAGGCGTGCCAGGATGGATGAGAAAGATATCCCAAGGAAAACAGACCACGAAGTTCTCCCTAGAACCAGAAGAATAGGTCGGCCCAAGCTGAGGTGGATGAATGGAGTGGCAGCACAAGGTAGAGCAGAATGGAGGCGGCTGATTGAGGAGAACCCATACAGAACCCATCACAGGTTGTAGTGCCAGAAAAATGAATATATACATATGTAAAAAAAAAATTGTACCATCCCCCTCCCCTTCTGCAATTAGCTCACATACCAGGGTTGGGGACTTGTAGTACATTCACCAACATACTACTCCTAAAAAGTCCTAAAATGTAAAATTCTGGCATAGTTCATGCACTCTACACCCCTCTTTTGAGAACTCATTGACTGGACTAAATGTCTCTAAACCACCCTACTTCCTTTATTATAAAATCTTTAACAATTAATTTTCGTTACCTACTATTAAGGTATTTAATAATTCTACAAATATAATCATGATGTTTCACTGTTTCCAAACCTAAAGGCATTAATTCTTTCTTCAAGTGTATAATATAGGTTGGAGTATATCTAGGTAAATTCAATATTGTTTTAATGAAATAAAATTTTTACTTTTCAACGTCTTAATATTCTTTATAACTACATACCTGGGACCCTTAAATATCCTATAATTAATTTTACCGCTGCTTTGAGAACTTATAACTTTTGTGTTAAAATTAATTTTGTTGTACATAAATAGCTTCTTCACACAATGGGATTTGTCGTCAACTTTACTATATCATCTTCATATGCTAAAAGTTTTATTCTCTTGCCGTTTATCACTATTCCTCCCCTGCCTCAAAAAAAAAAAAAAAAAAAAAAAAAAAACTTCAACCCCAGTTGCTGGCAGGCTTGCCAGGATGGATGAGAAAGATATCCCAAGGAAAACAGACCACGAAGTTCTCCCTAGAACCAGAAGAATAGGTCGGCCCAAGCTGAGGTGGATGAATGGAGTGGCAGCACAAGGTAGAGCAGAATGGAGGCGGCTGATTGAGGAGAACCCATACAGAACCCATCACAGGTTGTAGTGCCAGAAAAATGAATATATACATATGTAAAAAAAAAAATGTACCATCCCCCTCCCCTTCTGCAATTAGCTCACATACCAGGGTTGGGGACTTGTAGTACATTCACCAACATACTACTCCTAAAAAGTCCTAAAATGTAAAATTCTGGCATAGTTCATGCACTCTACACCCCTCTTTTGAGAACTCATTGACTGGACTAAATGTCTCTAAACCACCCTACTTCCTTTATTATAAAATCTTTAACAATTAATTTTCGTTACCTACTATTAAGGTATTTAATAATTCTACAAATATAATCATGATGTTTCACTGTTTCCAAACCTAAAGGCATTAATTCTTTCTTCAAGTGTATAATATAGGTTGGAGTATATCTAGGTAAATTCAATATTGTTTTAATGAAATAAAATTTTTACTTTTCAACGTCTTAATATTCTTTATAACTACATACCTGGGATCCTTTAATATCCTATAATTAATTTTACCGCTGCTTTGAGAACTTATAACTTTGTGTTAAAATTAATTTTGTTGTACATAAATAGCTTCTTCACACAATGGGATTTGTCGTCAACTTTATTATATCATCTTCATATGCTAAAAGTTTTATTCTCTTGCCGTTTATCACTATTCCTCCCCTGCCTCAAAAAAAAAAAAAAAAAAACTTCAACCCCAGTTGCTGGCAGGCTTGCCAGGATGGATGAGAAAGATATCCCAAGGAAAACAGACCACGAAGTTCTCCCTAGAACCAGAAGAATAGGTCGGCCCAAGCTGAGGTGGATGAATGGAGTGGCAGCACAAGGTAGAGCAGAATGGAGGCGGCTGATTGAGGAGAACCCATACAGAACCCATCACAGGTTGTAGTGCAAGAAAAATGAATATATACATATGTAAAAAAAAAATTGTACCATCCCCCTCCCCTTCTGCAATTAGCTCGCATACCAGGGTTGGGGACTTGTCGTACATTCACCAACATACTACTCCTAAAAAGTCCTAAAATGTAAAATTCTGGCATAGTTCATGCACTCTACACCCCTCTTTTGAGAACTCATTGACTGGACTAAATGTCTCTAAACCACCCTACTTCCTTTATTATAAAATCTTTAACAATTAATTTTCGTTACCTACTATTAAGGTATTTAATAATTCTACAAATATAATCATGATGTTTCACTGTTTCCAAACCTAAAGGCATTAATTCTTTCTTCAAGTGTATAATATAGGTTGGAGTATATCTAGGTAAATTCAATATTGTTTTAATGAAATAAAATTTTTACTTTTCAACGTCTTAATATTCTTTATAACTACATACCTGGGACCCTTAAATATCCTATAATTAATTTTACCGCTGCTTTGAGAACTTATAACTTTGTGTTAAAATTAATTTTGTTGTACATAAATAGCTTCTTCACACAATGGGATTTGTCGTCAACTTTACTATATCATCTTCATATGCTAAAAGTTTTATTCTCTTGCCGTTTATCACTATTCCTCCCCTGCCTCAAAAAAAAAAAAAAAAAAAAAAAAAAAAAACTTCAACCCTAGTTGCTGGCAGGCTTGCCAGGATGGATGAGAAAGATATCCCAAGGAAAACAGACCACGAAGTTCTCCCTAGAACCAGAAGAATAGGTCGGCCCAAGCTGAGGTGGATGAATGAAGTGGCAGCACAAGGTAGAGCAGAATGGAGGCGGCTGATTGAGGAGAACCCATACAGAACCCATCACAGGTTGTAGTGCCAGAAAAATGAATATATACATATGTAAAAAAAAAATTGTACCATCCCCCTCCCCTTCTGCAATTAGCTCACATACCAGGGTTGGGGACTTGTAGTACATTCACCAACATACTACTCCTAAAAAGTCCTAAAATGTAAAATTCTGGCATAGTTCATGCACTCTACACCCCTCTTTTGAGAACTCATTGACTGGACTAAATGTCTCTAAACCACCCTACTTCCTTTATTATAAAATCTTTAACAATTAATTTTCGTTACCTACTATTAAGGTATTTAATAATTCTACAAATATAATCATGATGTTTCACTGTTTCCAAACCTAAAGGCATTAATTCTTTCTTCAAGTGTATAATATAGGTTGGAGTATATCTAGGTAAATTCAATATTGTTTTAATGAAATAAAATTTTTACTTTTCAACGTCTTAATATTCTTTATAACTACATACCTGGGACCCTTAAATATCCTATAATTAATTTTACCGCTGCTTTGAGAACTTATAACTTTGTGTTAAAATTAATTTTGTTGTACATAAATAGCTTCTTCACACAATGGGATTTGTCGTCAGCTTTACTATATCATCTTCATATGCTAAAAGTTTTATTCTCTTGCCGTTTATCACTATTCCTCCCCTGCCTCAAAAAAAAAAAAAAAAAAAAAAAAAAAAACTTCAACCCCAGTTGCTGGCAGGCTTGCCAGGATGGATGAGAAAGATATCCCAAGGAAAACAGACCACGAAGTTCTCCCTAGAACCAGAAGAATACGTCGGCCCAAGCTGAGGTGGATGAATGGAGTGGCAGCACAAGGTAGAGCAGAATGGAGGCGGCTGATTGAGGAGAACCCATACAGAACCCATCACAGGTTGTAGTGCCAGAAAAATGAATATATACATATGTAAAAAAAAAAATTGTACCATCCCCCTCCCCTTCTGCAATTAGCTCACATACCAGGGTTGGGGACTTGTAGTACATTCACCAACATACTACTCCTAAAAAGTCCTAAAATGTAAAATTCTGGCATAGTTTATGCACTCTACACCCCTCTTTTGAGAACTCATTGACTGGACTAAATGTCTCTAAACCACCCTACTTCCTTTTTTATCAAATCTTTAACAATTAATTTTCGTTACCTACTATTAGGGTACTTAATAATTCTACAAATATAATCATGATGTGTTTTCACTGTTTCCAAACCTAAAGGCATTAATTCTTTCTTCAAGTGTATAATATAGGTTGGAGTATATCTAGGTAAATTCAATATTGTTTTAATGAAATAAAATTTTTACTTTTCAACGTCTTAATATTCTTTATAACTACATACCTGGGACCCTTAAATATCCTATAATTAATTTTACCGCTGCTTTGAGAACTTATAACTTTGTGTTAAAATTAATTTTGTTGTACATAAATAGCTTCTTCACACAATGGGATTTGTCGTCAACTTTACTATATCATCTTCATATGCTAAAAGTTTTATTCTCTTGCCGTTTATCACTATTCCTCCCCTGCCTCAAAAAAAAAAAAAAAAAAAAAAAAAAAAACTTCAACCCCAGTTGCTGGCAGGCTTGCCAGGATGGATGAGAAAGATATCCCAAGGAAAACAGACCACGAAGTTCTCCCTAGAACCAGAAGAATAGGTCGGCCCAAGCTGAGGTGGATGAATGAAGTGGCAGCACAAGGTAGAGCAGAATGGAGGCGGCTGATTGAGGAGAACCCATACAGAACCCATCACAGGTTGTAGTGCCAGAAAAATGAATATATACATATGTAAAAAAAAAATTGTACCATCCCCCTCCCCTTCTGCAATTAGCTCACATACCAGGGTTGGGAACTTGTAGTACATTCACCAACATACTACTCCTAAAAAGTCCTAAAATGTAAAATTCTGGCATAGTTCATGCACTCTACACCCCTCTTTTGAGAACTCATTGACTGGACTAAATGTCTCTAAACCACCCTACTTCCTTTTTTATCAAATCTTTAACAATTAATTTTCGTTACCTACTATTAGGGTATTTAATAATTCTACAAATATAATCATGATGTGTTTTCACTGTTTCCAAACCTAAAGGCATTAATTCTTTCTTCAAGTGTATAATATAGGTTGGAGTATATCTAGGTAAATTCAATATTGTTTTAATGAAATAAAATTTTTACTTTTCAACGTCTTAATATTCTTTATAACTACATACCTGGGACCCTTAAATATCCTATAATTAATTTTACCGCTGCTTTGAGAACTTATAACTTTGTGTTAAAATTAATTTTGTTGTACATAAATAGCTTCTTCACACAATGGGATTTGTCGTCAACTTTACTATATCATCTTAATATGCTAAAAGTTTTATTCTCTTGCCGTTTATCACTATTCCTCCCCTGCCTCAAAAAAAAAAAAAAAAAAAAAAAAAACTTCAACCCCAGTTGCTGGCAGGCTTGCCAGGATGGATGAGAAAGATATCCCAAGGAAAACAGACCACGAAGTTCTCCCTAGAACCAGAAGAATAGGTCGGCCCAAGCTGAGGTGGATGAATGGAGTGGCAGCACAAGGTAGAGCAGAATGGAGGCGGCTGATTGAGGAGAACCCATACAGAACCCATCACAGGTTGTAGTGCCAGAAAAATGAATATATACATATGTAAAAAAAAAATTGTACCATCCCCCTCCCCTTCTGCAATTAGCTCGCATACCAGGGTTGGGGACTTGTAGTACATTCACCAACATACTACTCCTAAAAAGTCCTAAAATGTAAAATTCTGGCATAGTTCATGCACTCTACACCCCTCTTTTGAGAACTCATTGACTGGACTAAATGTCTCTAAACCACCCTACTTCCTTTATTATAAAATCTTTAACAATTAATTTTCGTTACCTACTATTAAGGTATTTAATAATTCTACAAATATAATCATGATGTTTTACTGTTTCCAAACCTAAAGGCATTAATTCTTTCTTCAAGTGTATAATATAGGTTGGAGTATATCTAGGTAAATTCAATATTGTTTTAATGAAATAAAATTTTTACTTTTCAACGTCTTAATATTCTTTATAACTACATACCTGGGACCCTTAAATATCCTATAATTAATTTTACCGCTGCTTTGAGAACTTATAACTTTGTGTTAAAATTAATTTTGTTGTACATAAATAGCTTCTTCACACAATGGGATTTGTCGTCAACTTTATTATATCATCTTCATATGCTAAAAGTATTATTCTCTTTCCGTTTATCACTATTCCTCCCCTGCCTCAAAAAAAAAAAAAAAAACTTCAACCCCAGTTGCTGGCAGGCTTGCCAGGATGGATAAGAAAGATATCCCAAGGAAAACAGACCACGAAGTTCTCCCTAGAACCAGAAGAATGGGTCGGCCCCAGCTGAGGTGGATAATTGGAGTGGCAGCACAAGGTAGAGCAGAATGGAGGCGGCTGATTGAGGAGAACCCATACAGAACCCATCACAGGTTGTAGTGCCAGAAAAATGAATATATACATATGTAAAAAAAAAAATTGTACCATCCCCCTTCCCTTCTGCAATTAGCTCACATACCAGGGTTGGGGACTTGTAGTACATTCACCAACATACTACTCCTAAAAAGTCCTAAAATGTAAAATTCTGGCATAGTTCATGCACTCTACACCCCTCTTTTGAGAACTCATTGACTGGACTAAATGTCTCTAAACCACCCTACTTCCTTTTTTATCAAATCTTTAACAATTAATTTTCGTTACCTACTATTAGGGTATTTAATAATTCTACAAATATAATCATGATGTGTTTTCACTGTTTCCAAACCTAAAGGCATTAATTCTTTCTTCAAGTGTATAATATAGGTTGGAGTATATCTAGGTAAATTCAATATTGTTTTAATGAAATAAAATTTTTACTTTTCAACGTCTTAATATTCTTTATAACTACATACCTGGAACCCTTAAATATCCTATAATTAATTTTACCGCTGCTTTGAGAACTTATAACTTTGTGTTAAAATTAATTTTGTTGTACATAAATAGCTTCTTCACACAATGGGATTTGTCGTCAACTTTACTATATCATCTTCATATGCTAAAAGTTTTATTCTCTTGCCGTTTATCACTATTCCTCCCCTGCCTCAAAAAAAAAAAAAAAAAAACTTCAACCCCAGTTGCTGGCAGGCTTGCCAGGATGGATGAGAAAGATATCCCAAGGAAAAAAGACCACGAAGTTCTCCCTAGAACCAGAAGAATGGGTCGGCCCCAGCTGAGGTGGATGAATGGAGTGGCAGCACAAGGTAGAGCAGAATGGAGGCGGCTAATTGAGGAGAACCCATACAGAACCCATCACAGGTTGTAGTGCCAGAAAAATGAATATATACATATGTAAAAAAAAAAATTGTACCATCCCTCTTCCCTTCTGCAATTAGCTCACATACCAGGGTTGGGGACTTGTAGTACATTCACCAACATACTACTCCTAAAAAGTCCTAAAATGTAAAATTCTGGCATAGTTCATGCACTCTACACCCCTCTTTTGAGAACTCATTGACTGGACTAAATGTCTCTAAACCACCCTACTTCCTTTTTTATCAAATCTTTAACAATTAATTTTCGTTACCTACTATTAGGGTATTTAATAATTCTACAAATATAATCATGATGTTTCACTGTTTCCAAACCTAAAGGCATTAATTCTTTCTTCAAGTGTATAATATAGGTTGGAGTATATCTAGGTAAATTCAATATTGTTTTAATGAAATAAAATTTTTACTTTTCAACGTCTTAATATTCTTTATAACTACATACCTGGGACCCTTAAATATCCTATAATTAATTTTACTGCTGCTTTGAGAACTTATAACTTTGTGTTAAAATTAATTTTGTTGTACATAAATAGCTTCTTCACACAATATGATTTGTCGTCAACTTTATTATATCATCTTCATATGCTAAAAGTATTATTCTCTTTCCGTTTATCACTATTCCTCCCCTGCCTCAAAAAAAAAAAAAAAAAAACTTCAACCCCAGTTGCTGGCAGGCTTGCCAGGATGGATGAGAAAGATATCCCAAGGAAAACAGACCACGAAGTTCTCCCTAGAACCAGAAGAATGGGTCGGCCCAAGCTGAGGTGGATGAATGGAGTGGCAGCACAAGGTAGAGCAGAATGGAGGCGGCTGATTGAGGAGAACCCATACAGAACCCATCACAGGTTGTAGTGCCAGAAAAATGAATATATACATATGTAAAAAAAAAATTGTACCATCCCCCTCCCCTTCTGCAATTAGCTCACATACCAGGGTTGGGGACTTGTAGTACATTCACCAACATACTACTCCTAAAAAGTCCTAAAATGTAAAATTCTGCCATAGTTCATGCACTCTACACCCCTCTTTTGAGAACTCATTGACTGGACTAAATGTCTCTAAACCACCCTACTTCCTTTTTTATCAATTCTTTAACAATTAATTTTCGTTACCTACTATTAGGGTATTTAATAATTCTACAAATATAATCATGATGTTTCACTGTTTCCAAACCTAAAGGCATTAATTCTTTCTTCAAGTGTATAATATAGGTTGGAGTATATCTAGGTAAATTCAATATTGTTTTAATGAAATAAAATTTTTACTTTTCAACGTCTTAATATTCTTTATAACTACATACCTGGGACCCTTAAATATCCTATAATTAATTTTACTGCTGCTTTGAGAACTTATAACTTTGTGTTAAAATTAATTTTGTTGTACATAAATAGCTTCTTCACACAATATGATTTGTCGTCAACTTTATTATATCATCTTCATATGCTAAAAGTTTTATTCTCTTGCCGTTTATCACTATTCCTCCCCTGCCTCCAAAAAAAAAAAAAAACTTCAACCCCAGTTGCTGGCAGGCTTGCCAGGATGGATGAGAAAGATATCCCAAGGAAAACAGACCACGAAGTTCTCCTTAGAAACAGAAGAATGGGTCGGCCCAAGCTGAGGTGGATGAATGGAGTGGCAGCACAAGGTAGAGCAGAATGGAGGCGGCTGATTGAGGAGAACCCATACAGAACCCATCACAGGTTGTAGTGCCAGAAAAATGAATATATACATATGTAAAAAAAAATTGTACCATCCCCCTCCCCTTCTGCAATTAGCTCACATACCAGGGTTGGGGACTTGTAGTACATTCACCAACATACTACTCCTAAAAAGTCCTAAAATGTAAAATTCTGGCATAGTTCATGCACTCTACACCCCTCTTTTGAGAACTCATTGACTGGACTAAATGTCTCTAAACCACCCTACTTCCTTTTTTATCAAATCTTTAACAATTAATTTTCGTTACCTACTATTAGGGTATTTAATAATTCTACAAATATAATCATGATGTTTCACTGATTCCAAACCTAAAGGCATTAATTCTTTCTTCAAGTGTATAATATAGGTTGGAGTATATCTAGGTAAATTCAATATTGTTTTAATGAAATAAAATTTTTACTTTTCAACCTCTTAATATTCTTTATAACTACATACCTGGGACCCTTAAATATCCTATAATTAATTTTACCGCTGCTTTGAGAACTTATAACTTTGTGTTAAAATTAATTTTGTTGTACATAAATAGCTTCTTCACACAATATGATTTGTCGTCAACTTTATTATATCATCTTCATATGCTAAAAGTTTTATTCTCTTGCCGTTTATCACTATTCCTCCCCTGCCTCAAAAAAAAAAAAAAAAAAAACTTCAACCCCAGTTGCTGGCAGGCTTGCCAGGATGGATGAGAAAGATATCCCAAGGAAAACAGACCACGAAGTTCTCCCTAGAACCAGAAGAATGGGTCGGCCCCAGCTGAGGTGGATGAATGGAGTGGCAGCACAAGGTAGAGCAGAATGGAGGCGGCTGATTGAGGAGAACCCATACAGAACCCATCACAGGTTGTAGTGCCAGAAAAATGAATATATACATATGTAAAAAAAAAATTGTACCATCCCCCTCCCCTTCTGCAATTAGCTCACATACCAGGGTTGGGGACTTGTAGTACATTCACCAACATACTACTCCTAAAAAGTCCTAAAATGTAAAATTCTGGCATAGGTCATGCACTCTACACCCCTCTTTTGAGAACTCATTGACTGGACTAAATGTCTCTAAACCACCCTAATTCCTTTTTTATCAAATCTTTAACAATTAATTTTCGTTACCTACTATTAGGGTATTTAATAATTCTACAAATATAATCATGATGTGTTTTCACTGTTTCCAAACCTAAAGGCATTAATTCTTTCTTCAAGTGTATAATATAGGTTGGAGTATATCTAGGTAAATTCAATATTGTTTTAATGAAATAAAATTTTTACTTTTCAACGTCTTAATATTCTTTATAACTACATACCTGGGACCCTTAAATATCCTATAATTAATTTTACCGCTGCTTTGAGAACTTATAACTTTGTGTTAAAATTAATTTTGTTGTACATAAATAGCTTCTTCACACAATGGGATTTGTCGTCAACTTTACTATATCATCTTCATATGCTAAAAGTTTTATTCTCTTGCCGTTTATCACTATTCCTCCCCTGCCTCAAAAAAAAAAAAAAAAAAAAAAAAACTTCAACCCCAGTTGCTGGCAGGCTTGCCAGGATGGATGAGAAAGATATCCCAAGGAAAAAAGACCACGAAGTTCTCCCTAGAACCAGAAGAATGGGTCGGCCCAAGCTGAGGTGGATGAATGGAGTGGCAGCACAAGGTAGAGCAGAATGGAGGCGGCTGATTGAGGAGAACCCATACAGAACCCATCACAGGTTGTAGTGCCAGAAAAATGAATATATACATATGTAAAAAAAAAATTGTACCATCCCCCTCCCCTTCTGCAATTAGCTCACATACCAGGGTTGGGGACTTGTAGTACATTCACCAACATACTACTCCTAAAAAGTCCTAAAATGTAAAATTCTGGCATAGTTCATGCACTCTACACCCCTCTTTTGAGAACTCATTGACTGGACTAAATGTCTCTAAACCACCCTACTTCCTTTATTATAAAATCTTTAACAATTAATTTTCGTTACCTACTATTAAGGTATTTAATAATTCTACAAATATAATCATGATGTTTCACTGTTTCCAAACCTAAAGGCATTAATTCTTTCTTCAAGTGTATAATATAGGTTGGAGTATATCTAGGTAAATTCAATATTGTTTTAATGAAATAAAATTTTTACTTTTCAACGTCTTAATATTCTTTATAACTACATACCTGGGACCCTTAAATATCCTATAATTAATTTTACCGCTGCTTTGAGAACTTATAACTTTTGTGTTAAAATTAATTTTGTTGTACATAAATAGCTTCTTCACACAATGGGATTTGTCGTCAACTTTACTATATCATCTTCATATGCTAAAAGTTTTATTCTCTTGCCGTTTATCACTATTCCTCCCCTGCCTCAAAAAAAAAAAAAAAAAAAAAAAAAAAACTTCAACCCCAGTTGCTGGCAGGCTTGCCAGGATGGATGAGAAAGATATCCCAAGGAAAACAGACCACGAAGTTCTCCCTAGAACCAGAAGAATGGGTCGGCCCAAGCTGAGGTGGATGAATGGAGTGGCAGCACAAGGTAGAGCAGAATGGAGGCGGCTGATTGAGGAGAACCCATACAGAACCCATCACAGGTTGTAGTGCCAGAAAAATGAATATATACATATGTAAAAAAAAAATTGTACCATCCCCCTCCCCTTCTGCAATTAGCTCACATACCAGGGTTGGGGACTTGTAGTACATTCACCAACATACTACTCCTAAAAAGTCCTAAAATGTAAAATTCTGGCATAGGTCTTGCACTCTACACCCCTCTTTTGAAAACTCATTGACTGGACTAAATGTCTCTAAACCACCCTACTTCCTTTATTATCAAATCTTTAACAATTAATTTTCGTTACCTACTATTAGGGTATTTAATAATTCTACAAATATAATCATGATGTGTTTTCACTGTTTCCAAACCTAAAGGCATTAATTCTTTCTTCAAGTGTATAATATAGGTTGGAGTATATCTAGGTAAATTCAATATTGTTTTATTGAAATAAAATTTTTACTTTTCAACGTCTTAATATTCTTTATAACTACATACCTGGGACCCTTAAATATCCTATAATTAATTTTACCGCTGCTTTGAGAACTTATAACTTTGTGTTAAAATTAATTTTGTTGTACATAAATAGCTTCTTCACACAATGGGATTTGTCGTCAACTTTACTATATCATCTTCATATGCTAAAAGTTTTATTCTCTTGCCGTTTATCACTATTCCTCCCCTGCCTCAAAAAAAAAAAAAAAAAAAAAAAAAAACTTCAACCCCAGTTGCTGGCAGGCGTGCCAGGATGGATGAGAAAGATATCCCAAGGAAAACAGACCACGAAGTTCTCCCTAGAACCAGAAGAATAGGTCGGCCCAAGCTGAGGTGGATGAATGGAGTGGCAGCACAAGGTAGAGCAGAATGGAGGCGGCTGATTGAGGAGAACCCATACAGAACCCATCACAGGTTGTAGTGCCAGAAAAATGAATATATACATATGTAAAAAAAAAATTGTACCATCCCCCTCCCCTTCTGCAATTAGCTCACATACCAGGGTTGGGGACTTGTAGTACATTCACCAACATACTACTCCTAAAAAGTCCTAAAATGTAAAATTCTGGCATAGTTCATGCACTCTACACCCCTCTTTTGAGAACTCATTGACTGGACTAAATGTCTCTAAACCACCCTACTTCCTTTATTATAAAATCTTTAACAATTAATTTTCGTTACCTACTATTAAGGTATTTAATAATTCTACAAATATAATCATGATGTTTCACTGTTTCCAAACCTAAAGGCATTAATTCTTTCTTCAAGTGTATAATATAGGTTGGAGTATATCTAGGTAAATTCAATATTGTTTTAATGAAATAAAATTTTTACTTTTCAACGTCTTAATATTCTTTATAACTACATACCTGGGACCCTTAAATATCCTATAATTAATTTTACCGCTGCTTTGAGAACTTATAACTTTTGTGTTAAAATTAATTTTGTTGTACATAAATAGCTTCTTCACACAATGGGATTTGTCGTCAACTTTACTATATCATCTTCATATGCTAAAAGTTTTATTCTCTTGCCGTTTATCACTATTCCTCCCCTGCCTCAAAAAAAAAAAAAAAAAAAAAAAAAAACTTCAACCCCAGTTGCTGGCAGGCTTGCCAGGATGGATGAGAAAGATATCCCAAGGAAAACAGACCACGAAGTTCTCCCTAGAACCAGAAGAATAGGTCGACCCAAGCTGAGGTGGATGAATGGAGTGGCAGCACAAGGTAGAGCAGAATGGAGGCGGCTGATTGAGGAGAACCCATACAGAACCCATCACAGGTGGTAGTGCCAGAAAAATGAATATATACATATGTAAAAAAAAAAATGTACCATCCCCCTCCCCTTCTGCAATTAGCTCACATACCAGGGTTGGGGACTTGTAGTACATTCACCAACATACTACTCCTAAAAAGTCCTAAAATGTAAAATTCTGGCATAGTTCATGCACTCTACACCCCTCTTTTGAGAACTCATTGACTGGACTAAATGTCTCTAAACCACCCTACTTCCTTTATTATAAAATCTTTAACAATTAATTTTCATTACCTACTATTAAGGTATTTAATAATTCTACAAATATAATCATGATGTTTCACTGTTTCCAAACCTAAAGGCATTAATTCTTTCTTCAAGTGTATAATATAGGTTGGAGTATATCTAGGTAAATTCAATATTGTTTTAATGAAATAAAATTTTTACTTTTCAACGTCTTAATATTCTTTATAACTACATACCTGGGACCCTTTAATATCCTATAATTAATTTTACCGCTGCTTTGAGAACTTATAACTTTGTGTTAAAATTAATTTTGTTGTACATAAATAGCTTCTTCACACAATGGGATTTGTCGTCAACTTTATTATATCATCTTCATATGCTAAAAGTTTTATTCTCTTGCCGTTTATCACTATTCCTCCCCTGCCTCAAAAAAAAAAAAAAAAAAAACTTCAACCCTAGTTGCTGGCAGGCTTGCCAGGATGGATGAGAAAGATATCCCAAGGAAAACAGACCACGAAGTTCTCCCTAGAACCAGAAGAATAGGTCGGCCCAAGCTGAGGTGGATGAATGAAGTGGCAGCACAAGGTAGAGCAGAATGGAGGCGGCTGATTGAGGAGAACCCATACAGAACCCATCACAGGTTGTAGTGCCAGAAAAATGAATATATACATATGTAAAAAAAAAATTGTACCATCCCCCTCCCCTTCTGCAATTAGCTCACATACCAGGGTTGGGGACTTGTAGTACATTCACCAACATACTACTCCTAAAAAGTCCTAAAATGTAAAATTCTGGCATAGTTCATGCACTCTACACCCCTCTTTTGAGAACTCATTGACTGGACTAAATGTCTCTAAACCACCCTACTTCCTTTATTATAAAATCTTTAACAATTAATTTTCGTTACCTACTATTAAGGTATTTAATAATTCTACAAATATAATCATGATGTTTCACTGTTTCCAAACCTAAAGGCATTAATTCTTTCTTCAAGTGTATAATATAGGTTGGAGTATATCTAGGTAAATTCAATATTGTTTTAATGAAATAAAATTTTTACTTTTCAACGTCTTAATATTCTTTATAACTACATACCTGGGACCCTTAAATATCCTATAATTAATTTTACCGCTGCTTTGAGAACTTATAACTTTGTGTTAAAATTAATTTTGTTGTACATAAATAGCTTCTTCACACAATGGGATTTGTCGTCAACTTTACTATATCATCTTCATATGCTAAAAGTTTTATTCTCTTGCCGTTTATCACTATTCCTCCCCTGCCTCAAAAAAAAAAAAAAAAAAAAAAAAAAAAACTTCAACCCCAGTTGCTGGCAGGCTTGCCAGGATGGATGAGAAAGATATCCCAAGGAAAACAGACCACGAAGTTCTCCCTAGAACCAGAAGAATAGGTCGGCCCAAGCTGAGGTGGATGAATGGAGTGGCAGCACAAGGTAGAGCAGAATGGAGGCGGCTGATTGAGGAGAACCCATACAGAACCCATCACAGGTTGTAGTGCCAGAAAAATGAATATATACATATGTAAAAAAAAAATTGTACCATCCTCCTCCCCTTCTGCAATTAGCTCGCATACCAGGGTTGGGGACTTGTCGTACATTCACCAACATACTACTCCTAAAAAGTCCTAAAATGTAAAATTCTGGCATAGTTCATGCACTCTACACCCCTCTTTTGAGAACTCATTGACTGGACTAAATGTCTCTAAACCACCCTACTTCCTTTATTATAAAATCTTTAACAATTAATTTTCGTTACCTACTATTAAGGTATTTAATAATTCTACAAATATAATCATGATGTTTCACTGTTTCCAAACCTAAAGGCATTAATTCTTTCTTCAAGTGTATAATATAGGTTGGAGTATATCTAGGTAAATTCAATATTGTTTTAATGAAATAAAATTTTTACTTTTCAACGTCTTAATATTCTTTATAACTACATACCTGGGACCCTTAAATATCCTATAATTAATTTTACCGCTGCTTTGAGAACTTATAACTTTGTGTTAAAATTAATTTTGTTGTACATAAATAGCTTCTTCACACAATGGGATTTGTCGTCAACTTTACTATATCATCTTCATATGCTAAAAGTTTTATTCTCTTGCCGTTTATCACTATTCCTCCCCTGCCTCCAAAAAAAAAAAAAAACTTCAACCCCAGTTGCTGGCAGGCTTGCCAGGATGGATGAGAAAGATATCCCAAGGAAAACAGACCACGAAGTTCTCCTTAGAAACAGAAGAATGGGTCGGCCCAAGCTGAGGTGGATGAATGGAGTGGCAGCACAAGGTAGAGCAGAATGGAGGCGGCTGATTGAGGAGAACCCATACAGAACCCATCACAGGTTGTAGTGCCAGAAAAATGAATATATACATATGTAAAAAAAAATTGTACCATCCCCCTCCCCTTCTGCAATTAGCTCACATACCAGGGTTGGGGACTTGTAGTACATTCACCAACATACTACTCCTAAAAAGTCCTAAAATGTAAAATTCTGGCATAGTTCATGCACTCTACACCCCTCTTTTGAGAACTCATTGACTGGACTAAATGTCTCTAAACCACCCTACTTCCTTTTTTATCAAATCTTTAACAATTAATTTTCGTTACCTACTATTAGGGTATTTAATAATTCTACAAATATAATCATGATGTTTCACTGATTCCAAACCTAAAGGCATTAATTCTTTCTTCAAGTGTATAATATAGGTTGGAGTATATCTAGGTAAATTCAATATTGTTTTAATGAAATAAAATTTTTACTTTTCAACGTCTTAATATTCTTTATAACTACATACCTGGGACCCTTAAATATCCTATAATTAATTTTACCGCTGCTTTGAGAACTTATAACTTTGTGTTAAAATTAATTTTGTTGTACATAAATAGCTTCTTCACACAATATGATTTGTCGTCAACTTTATTATATCATCTTCATATGCTAAAAGTTTTATTCTCTTGCCGTTTATCACTATTCCTCCCCTGCCTCAAAAAAAAAAAAAAAAAAAAACTTCAACCCCAGTTGCTGGCAGGCTTGCCAGGATGGATGAGAAAGATATCCCAAGGAAAACAGACCACGAAGTTCTCCCTAGAACCAGAAGAATACGTCGGCCCAAGCTGAGGTGGATGAATGGAGTGGCAGCACAAGGTAGAGCAGAATGGAGGCGGCTGATTGAGGAGAACCCATACAGAACCCATCACAGGTTGTAGTGCCAGAAAAATGAATATATACATATGTAAAAAAAAAATTGTACCATCCCCCTCCCCTTCTGCAATTAGCTCACATACCAGGGTTGGGGACTTGTAGTACATTCACCAACATACTACTCCTAAAAAGTCCTAAAATGTAAAATTCTGGCATAGTTCATGCACTCTACACCCCTCTTTTGAGAACTCATTGACTGGACTAAATGTCTCTAAACCACCCTACTTCCTTTATTATAAAATCTTTAACAATTAATTTTCGTTACCTACTATTAAGGTATTTAATAATTCTACAAATATAATCATGATGTTTCACTGTTTCCAAACCTAAAGGCATCAATTCTTTCTTCAAGTGTATAATATAGGTCGGAGTATATCTAGGTAAATTCAATATTGTTTTAATGAAATAAAATTTTTACTTTTCAACGTCTTAATATTCTTTATAACTACATACCTGGGACCCTTAAATATCCTATAATTAATTTTACCGCTGCTTTGAGAACTTATAACTTTTGTGTTAAAATTAATTTTGTTGTACATAAATAGCTTCTTCACACAATGGGATTTGTCGTCAACTTTACTATATCATCTTCATATGCTAAAAGTTTTATTCTCTTGCCGTTTATCACTATTCCTCCCCTGCCTCAAAAAAAAAAAAAAAAAAAAAAAAAAAAACTTCAACCCCAGTTGCTGGCAGGCTTGCCAGGATGGATGAGAAAGATATCCCAAGGAAAACAGACCACGAAGTTCTCCCTAGAACCAGAAGAATGGGTCGGCCCAAGCTGAGGTGGATGAATGGAGTGGCAGCACAAGGTAGAGCAGAATGGAGGCGGCTGATTGAGGAGAACCCATACAGAACCCATCACAGGTTGTAGTGCCAGAAAAATGAATATATACATATGTAAAAAAAAAATTGTACCATCCCCCTCCCCTTCTGCAATTAGCTCACATACCAGGGTTGGGGACTTGTAGTACATTCACCAACATACTACTCCTAAAAAGTCCTAAAATGTAAAATTCTGGCATAGGTCATGCACTCTACACCCCTCTTTTGAAAACTCATTGACTGGACTAAATGTCTCTAAACCACCCTACTTCCTTTATTATCAAATCTTTAACAATTAATTTTCGTTACCTACTATTAGGGTATTTAATAATTCTACAAATATAATCATGATGTGTTTTCACTGTTTCCAAACCTAAAGGCATTAATTCTTTCTTCAAGTGTATAATATAGGTTGGAGTATATCTAGGTAAATTCAATATTGTTTTATTGAAATAAAATTTTTACTTTTCAACGTCTTAATATTCTTTATAACTACATACCTGGGACCCTTAAATATCCTATAATTAATTTTACCGCTGCTTTGAGAACTTATAACTTTGTGTTAAAATTAATTTTGTTGTACATAAATAGCTTCTTCACACAATGGGATTTGTCGTCAACTTTACTATATCATCTTCATATGCTAAAAGTTTTATTCTCTTGCCGTTTATCACTATTCCTCCCCTGCCTCAAAAAAAAAAAAAAAAAAAAAAAAAAAAACTTCAACCCCAGTTGCTGGCAGGCGTGCCAGGATGGATGAGAAAGATATCCCAAGGAAAACAGACCACGAAGTTCTCCCTAGAACCAGAAGAATAGGTCGGCCCAAGCTGAGGTGGATGAATGGAGTGGCAGCACAAGGTAGAGCAGAATGGAGGCGGCTGATTGAGGAGAACCCATACAGAACCCATCACAGGTTGTAGTGCCAGAAAAATGAATATATACATATGTAAAAAAAAAATTGTACCATCCCCCTCCCCTTCTGCAATTAGCTCACATACCAGGGTTGGGGACTTGTAGTACATTCACCAACATACTACTCCTAAAAAGTCCTAAAATGTAAAATTCTGGCATAGTTCATGCACTCTACACCCCTCTTTTGAGAACTCATTGACTGGACTAAATGTCTCTAAACCACCCTACTTCCTTTATTATAAAATCTTTAACAATTAATTTTCGTTACCTACTATTAAGGTATTTAATAATTCTACAAATATAATCATGATGTTTCACTGTTTCCAAACCTAAAGGCATTAATTCTTTCTTCAAGTGTATAATATAGGTTGGAGTATATCTAGGTAAATTCAATATTGTTTTAATGAAATAAAATTTTTACTTTTCAACGTCTTAATATTCTTTATAACTACATACCTGGGACCCTTAAATATCCTATAATTAATTTTACCGCTGCTTTGAGAACTTATAACTTTGTGTTAAAATTAATTTTGTTGTACATAAATAGCTTCTTCACACAATGGGATTTGTCGTCAACTTTATTATATCATCTTCATATGCTAAAAGTATTATTCTCTTTCCGTTTATCACTATTCCTCCCCTGCCTCAAAAAAAAAAAAAAAAAAAAAAAAAAAAAAAACTTCAACCCTAGTTGCTGGCAGGCTTGCCAGGATGGATGAGAAAGATATCCCAAGGAAAACAGACCACGAAGTTCTCCCTAGAACCAGAAGAATAGGTCGGCCCAAGCTGAGGTGGATGAATGAAGTGGCAGCACAAGGTAGAGCAGAATGGAGGCGGCTGATTGAGGAGAACCCATACAGAACCCATCACAGGTTGTAGTGCCAGAAAAATGAATATATACATATGTAAAAAAAAAATTGTACCATCCCCCTCCCCTTCTGCAATTAGCTCACATACCAGGGTTGGGGACTTGTAGTACATTCACCAACATACTACTCCTAAAAAGTCCTAAAATGTAAAATTCTGGCATAGTTCATGCACTCTACACCCCTCTTTTGAGAACTCATTGACTGGACTAAATGTCTCTAAACCACCCTACTTCCTTTATTATAAAATCTTTAACAATTAATTTTCGTTACCTACTATTAAGGTATTTAATAATTCTACAAATATAATCATGATGTTTCACTGTTTCCAAACCTAAAGGCATTAATTCTTTCTTCAAGTGTATAATATAGGTTGGAGTATATCTAGGTAAATTCAATATTGTTTTAATGAAATAAAATTTTTACTTTTCAACGTCTTAATATTCTTTATAACTACATACCTGGGACCCTTAAATATCCTATAATTAATTTTACCGCTGCTTTGAGAACTTATAACTTTGTGTTAAAATTAATTTTGTTGTACATAAATAGCTTCTTCACACAATGGGATTTGTCGTCAACTTTACTATATCATCTTCATATGCTAAAAGTTTTATTCTCTTGCCGTTTATCACTATTCCTCCCCTGCCTCAAAAAAAAAAAAAAAAAAAAAAAAAAAAAACTTCAACCCCAGTTGCTGGCAGGCTTGCCAGGATGGATGAGAAAGATATCCCAAGGAAAACAGACCACGAAGTTCTCCCTAGAACCAGAAGAATACGTCGGCCCAAGCTGAGGTGGATGAATGGAGTGGCAGCACAAGGTAGAGCAGAATGGAGGCGGCTGATTGAGGAGAACCCATACAGAACCCATCACAGGTTGTAGTGCCAGAAAAATGAATATATACATATGTAAAAAAAAAAATTGTACCATCCCCCTCCCCTTCTGCAATTAGCTCGCATACCAGGGTTGGGGACTTGTAGTACATTCACCAACATACTACTCCTAAAAAGTCCTAAAATGTAAAATTCTGGCATAGTTTATGCACTCTACACCCCTCTTTTGAGAACTCATTGACTGGACTAAATGTCTCTAAACCACCCTACTTCCTTTATTATAAAATCTTTAACAATTAATTTTCGTTACCTACTATTAAGGTATTTAATAATTCTACAAATATAATCATGATGTTTCACTGTTTCCAAACCTAAAGGCATTAATTCTTTCTTCAAGTGTATAATATAGGTTGGAGTATATCTAGGTAAATTCAATATTGTTTTAATGAAATAAAATTTTTACTTTTCAACGTCTTAATATTCTTTATAACTACATACCTGGGACCCTTAAATATCCTATAATTAATTTTACCGCTGCTTTGAGAACTTATAACTTTGTGTTAAAATTAATTTTGTTGTACATAAATAGCTTCTTCACACAATGGGATTTGTCGTCAACTTTACTATATCATCTTCATATGCTAAAAGTTTTATTCTCTTGCCGTTTATCACTATTCCTCCCCTGCCTCAAAAAAAAAAAAAAAAAAAAAAAAAAAAACTTCAACCCCAGTTGCTGGCAGGCTTGCCAGGATGGATGAGAAAGATATCCCAAGGAAAACAGACCACGAAGTTCTCCCTAGAACCAGAAGAATAGGTCGGCCCAAGCTGAGGTGGATGAATGAAGTGGCAGCAAAAGGTAGAGCAGAATGGAGGCGGCTGATTGAGGAGAACCCATACAGAACCCATCACAGGTTGTAGTGCCAGAAAAATGAATATATACATATGTAAAAAAAAAATTGTACCATCCCCCTCCCCTTCTGCAATTAGCTCACATACCAGGGTTGGGAACTTGTAGTACATTCACCAACATACTACTCCTAAAAAGTCCTAAAATGTAAAATTCTGGCATAGTTCATGCACTCTACACCCCTCTTTTGAGAACTCATTGACTGGACTAAATGTCTCTAAACCACCCTACTTCCTTTTTTATCAAATCTTTAACAATTAATTTTCGTTACCTACTATTAGGGTATTTAATAATTCTACAAATATAATCATGATGTGTTTTCACTGTTTCCAAACCTAAAGGCATTAATTCTTTCTTCAAGTGTATAATATAGGTTGGAGTATATCTAGGTAAATTCAATATTGTTTTAATGAAATAAAATTTTTACTTTTCAACGTCTTAATATTCTTTATAACTACATACCTGGGACCCTTAAATATCCTATAATTAATTTTACCGCTGCTTTGAGAACTTATAACTTTGTGTTAAAATTAATTTTGTTGTACATAAATAGCTTCTTCACACAATGGGATTTGTCGTCAACTTTACTATATCATCTTCATATGCTAAAAGTTTTATTCTCTTGCCGTTTATCACTATTCCTCCCCTGCCTCAAAAAAAAAAAAAAAAAAAAAAAAAAAAAACTTCAACCCCAGTTGCTGGCAGGCTTGCCAGGATGGATGAGAAAGATATCCCAAGGAAAACAGACCACGAAGTTCTCCCTAGAACTAGAAGAATAGGTCGGCCCAAGCTGAGGTGGATGAATGGAGTGGCAGCACAAGGTAGAGCAGAATGGAGGCGGCTGATTGAGGAGAACCCATACAGAACCCATCACAGGTTGTAGTGCCAGAAAAATGAATATATACATATGTAAAAAAAAAATTGTACCATCCCCCTCCCCTTCTGCAATTAGCTCGCATACCAGGGTTGGGGACTTGTAGTACATTCACCAACATACTACTCCTAAAAAGTCCTAAAATGTAAAATTCTGGCATAGTTCATGCACTCTACACCCCTCTTTTGAGAACTCATTGACTGGACTAAATGTCTCTAAACCACCCTACTTCCTTTATTATAAAATCTTTAACAATTAATTTTCGTTACCTACTATTAAGGTATTTAATAATTTACAAATATAATCATGATGTTTTACTGTTTCCAAACCTAAAGGCATTAATTCTTTCTTCAAGTGTATAATATAGGTTGGAGTATATCTAGGTAAATTCAATATTGTTTTAATGAAATAAAATTTTTACTTTTCAACGTCTTAATATTCTTTATAACTACATACCTGGGACCCTTAAATATCCTATAATTAATTTTACCGCTGCTTTGAGAACTTATAACTTTGTGTTAAAATTAATTTTGTTGTACATAAATAGCTTCTTCACACAATGGGATTTGTCGTCAACTTTATTATATCATCTTCATATGCTAAAAGTATTATTCTCTTTCCGTTTATCACTATTCCTCCCCTGCCTCAAAAAAAAAAAAAAAAACTTCAACCCCAGTTGCTGGCAGGCTTGCCAGGATGGATAAGAAAGATATCCCAAGGAAAACAGACCACGAAGTTCTCCCTAGAACCAGAAGAATGGGTCGGCCCCAGCTGAGGTGGATAATTGGAGTGGCAGCACAAGGTAGAGCAGAATGGAGGCGGCTGATTGAGGAGAACCCATACAGAACCCATCACAGGTTGTAGTGCCAGAAAAATGAATATATACATATGTAAAAAAAAAAATTGTACCATCCACCTTCCCTTCTGCAATTAGCTCACATACCAGGGTTGGGGACTTGTAGTACATTCACCAACCTACTACTCCTAAAAAGTCCTAAAATGTAAAATTCTGGCATAGTTCATGCACTCTACACCCCTCTTTTGAGAACTCATTGACTGGACTAAATGTCTCTAAACCACCCTACTTCCTTTTTTATCAAATCTTTAACAATTAATTTTCGTTACCTACTATTAGGGTATTTAATAATTCTACAAATATAATCATGATGTGTTTTCACTGTTTCCAAACCTAAAGGCATTAATTCTTTCTTCAAGTGTATAATATAGGTTGGAGTATATCTAGGTAAATTCAATATTGTTTTAATGAAATAAAATTTTTACTTTTCAACGTCTTAATATTCTTTATAACTACATACCTGGAACCCTTAAATATCCTATAATTAATTTTACCGCTGCTTTGAGAACTTATAACTTTGTGTTAAAATTAATTTTGTTGTACATAAATAGCTTCTTCACACAATGGGATTTGTCGTCAACTTTACTATATCATCTTCATATGCTAAAAGTTTTATTCTCTTGCCGTTTATCTCTATTCCTCCCCTGCCTCAAAAAAAAAAAAAAAAAAAAAAAAAAAAACTTCAACCCCAGTTGCTGGCAGGCTTGCCAGGATGGATGAGAATGATATCCCAAGGAAAACAGACCACGAAGTTCTCCCTAGAACCAGAAGAATAGGTCGGCCCAAGCTGAGGTGGATGAATGGAGTGGCAGCACAAGGTAGAGCAGAATGGAGGCGGCTGATTGAGGAGAACCCATACAGAACCCATCACAGGTTGTAGTGCCAGAAAAATGAATATATACATATGTAAAAAAAAAATTGTACCATCCCCCTCCCCTTCTGCAATTAGCTCGCATACCAGGGTTGGGGACTTGTCGTACATTCACCAACATACTACTCCTAAAAAGTCCTAAAATGTAAAATTCTGGCATAGTTCATGCACTCTACACCCCTCTTTTGAGAACTCATTGACTGGACTAAATGTCTCTAAACCACCCTACTTCCTTTATTATAAAATCTTTAACAATTAATTTTCGTTACCTACTATTAAGGTATTTAATAATTCTACAAATATAATCATGATGTTTTACTGTTTCCAAACCTAAAGGCATTAATTCTTTCTTCAAGTGTATAATATAGGTTGGAGCATATCTAGGTAAATTCAATATTGTTTTAATGAAATAAAATTTTTACTTTTCAACGTCTTAATATTCTTTATAACTACATACCTGGGACCCTTAAATATCCTATAATTAATTTTACCGCTGCTTTGAGAACTTATAACTTTGTGTTAAAATTAATTCTGTTGTACATAAATAGCTTCTTCACACAATGGGATTTGTCGTCAACTTTATTATATCATCTTCATATGCTAAAAGTATTATTCTCTTTCCGTTTATCACTATTCCTCCCCTGCCTCAAAAAAAAAAAAAAAACTTCAACCCCAGTTGCTGGCAGGCTTGCCAGGATGGATAAGAAAGATATCCCAAGGAAAACAGACCACGAAGTTCTCCCTAGAACCAGAAGAATGGGTCGGCCCCAGCTGAGGTGGATAATTGGAGTGGCAGCACAAGGTAGAGCAGAATGGAGGCGGCTGATTGAGGAGAACCCATCACAGGTTGTAGTGCCAGAAAAATGAATATATACATATGTAAAAAAAAAATTGTACCATCCCCCTCCCCTTCTGCAATTAGCTCGCATACCAGGGTTGGGGACTTGTCGTACATTCACCAACATACTACTCCTAAAAAGTCCTAAAATGTAAAATTCTGGCATAGTTCATGCACTCTACACCCCTCTTTTGAGAACTCATTGACTGGACTAAATGTCTCTAAACCACCCTACTTCCTTTATTATAAAATCTTTAACAATTAATTTTCGTTACCTACTATTAAGGTATTTAATAATTCTACAAATATAATCATGATGTTTTACTGTTTCCAAACCTAAAGGCATTAATTCTTTCTTCAAGTGTATAATATAGGTTGGAGCATATCTAGGTAAATTCAATATTGTTTTAATGAAATAAAATTTTTACTTTTCAACGTCTTAATATTCTTTATAACTACATACCTGGGACCCTTAAATATCCTATAATTAATTTTACCGCTGCTTTGAGAACTTATAACTTTGTGTTAAAATTAATTCTGTTGTACATAAATAGCTTCTTCACACAATGGGATTTGTCGTCAACTTTATTATATCATCTTCATATGCTAAAAGTATTATTCTCTTTCCGTTTATCACTATTCCTCCCCTGCCTCAAAAAAAAAAAAAAAACTTCAACCCCAGTTGCTGGCAGGCTTGCCAGGATGGATAAGAAAGATATCCCAAGGAAAACAGACCACGAAGTTCTCCCTAGAACCAGAAGAATGGGTCGGCCCCAGCTGAGGTGGATAATTGGAGTGGCAGCACAAGGTAGAGCAGAATGGAGGCGGCTGATTGAGGAGAACCCATACAGAACCCATCACAGGTTGTAGTGCCAGAAAAATGAATATATACATATGTAAAAAAAAAAATTGTACCATCCACCTTCCCTTCTGCAATTAGCTCACATACCAGGGTTGGGGACTTGTAGTACATTCACCAACCTACTACTCCTAAAAAGTCCTAAAATGTAAAATTCTGGCATAGTTCATGCACTCTACACCCCTCTTTTGAGAACTCATTGACTGGACTAAATGTCTCTAAACCACCCTACTTCCTTTTTTATCAAATCTTTAACAATTAATTTTCGTTACCTACTATTAGGGTATTTAATAATTCTACAAATATAATCATGATGTGTTTTCACTGTTTCCAAACCTAAAGGCATTAATTCTTTCTTCAAGTGTATAATATAGGTTGGAGTATATCTAGGTAAATTCAATATTGTTTTAATGAAATAAAATTTTTACTTTTCAACGTCTTAATATTCTTTATAACTACATACCTGGGACCCTTAAATATCCTATAATTAATTTTACCGCTGCTTTGAGAACTTATAACTTTGTGTTAAAATTAATTTTGTTGTACATAAATAGCTTCTTCACACAATGGGATTTGTCGTCAACTTTACTATATCATCTTCATATGCTAAAAGTTTTATTCTCTTGCCGTTTATCACTATTCCTCCAATGCCTCAAAAAAAAAAAAAAAAAAACTTCAACCCCAGTTGCTGGCAGGCTTGCCAGGATGGATGAGAAAGATATCCCAAGGAAAAAAGACCACGAAGTTCTCCCTAGAACCAGAAGAATGGGTCGGCCCCAGCTGAGGTGGATGAATGGAGTGGCAGCACAAGGTAGAGCAGAATGGAGGCGGCTGATTGAGGAGAACCCATACAGAACCCATCACAGGTTGTAGTGCCAGAAAAATGAATATATACATATGTAAAAAAAAAATTGTACCATCCCCCTCCCCTTCTGCAATTAGCTCACATACCAGGGTTGGGGACTTGTAGTACATTCACCAACATACTACTCCTAAAAAGTCCTAAAATGTAAAATTCTGGCATAGTTCATGCACTCTACACCCCTCTTTTGAGAACTCATTGACTGGACTAAATGTCTCTAAACCACCCTAATTCCTTTTTTATCAAATCTTTAACAATTAATTTTCGTTACCTACTATTAGGGTATTTAATAATTCTACAAATATAATCATGATGTGTTTTCACTGTTTCCAAACCTAAAGGCATTAATTCTTTCTTCAAGTGTATAATATAGGTTGGAGTATATCTAGGTAAATTCAATATTGTTTTAATGAAATAAAATTTTTACTTTTCAACGTCTTAATATTCTTTATAACTACATACCTGGGACCCTTAAATATCCTATAATTAATTTTACCGCTGCTTTGAGAACTTATAACTTTGTGTTAAAATTAATTTTGTTGTACATAAATAGCTTCTTCACACAATGGGATTTGTCGTCAGCTTTACTATATCATCTTCATATGCTAAAAGTTTTATTCTCTTGCCGTTTATCACTATTCCTCCCCTGCCTCAAAAAAAAAAAAAAAAAAAAAAAAAAAAAACTTCAACCCCAGTTGCTGGCAGGCTTGCCAGGATGGATGAGAAAGATATCCCAAGGAAAACAGACCACGAAGTTCTCCCTAGAACCAGAAGAATACGTCGGCCCAAGCTGAGGTGGATGAATGGAGTGGCAGCACAAGGTAGAGCAGAATGGAGGCGGCTGATTGAGGAGAACCCATACAGAACCCATCACAGGTTGTAGTGCCAGAAAAATGAATATATACATATGTAAAAAAAAAAATTGTACCATCCCCCTCCCCTTCTGCAATTAGCTCGCATACCAGGGTTGGGGACTTGTAGTACATTCACCAACATACTACTCCTAAAAAGTCCTAAAATGTAAAATTCTGGCATAGTTTATGCACTCTACACCCCTCTTTTGAGAACTCATTGACTGGACTAAATGTCTCTAAACCACCCTACTTCCTTTATTATAAAATCTTTAACAATTAATTTTCGTTACCTACTATTAAGGTATTTAATAATTCTACAAATATAATCATGATGTTTCACTGTTTCCAAACCTAAAGGCATTAATTCTTTCTTCAAGTGTATAATATAGGTTGGAGTATATCTAGGTAAATTCAATATTGTTTTAATGAAATAAAATTTTTACTTTTCAACGTCTTAATATTCTTTATAACTACATACCTGGGACCCTTAAATATCCTATAATTAATTTTACCGCTGCTTTGAGAACTTATAACTTTGTGTTAAAATTAATTTTGTTGTACATAAATAGCTTCTTCACACAATGGGATTTGTCGTCAACTTTACTATATCATCTTCATATGCTAAAAGTTTTATTCTCTTGCCGTTTATCACTATTCCTCCCCTGCCTCCAAAAAAAAAAAAAAACTTCAACCCCAGTTGCTGGCAGGCTTGCCAGGATGGATGAGAAAGATATCCCAAGGAAAACAGACCACGAAGTTCTCCTTAGAAACAGAAGAATGGGTCGGCCCAAGCTGAGGTGGATGAATGGAGTGGCAGCACAAGGTAGAGCAGAATGGAGGCGGCTGATTGAGGAGAACCCATACAGAACCCATCACAGGTTGTAGTGCCAGAAAAATGAATATATACATATGTAAAAAAAAATTGTACCATCCCCCTCCCCTTCTGCAATTAGCTCACATACCAGGGTTGGGGACTTGTAGTACATTCACCAACATACTACTCCTAAAAAGTCCTAAAATGTAAAATTCTGGCATAGTTCATGCACTCTACACCCCTCTTTTGAGAACTCATTGACTGGACTAAATGTCTCTAAACCACCCTACTTCCTTTTTTATCAAATCTTTAACAATTAATTTTCGTTACCTACTATTAGGGTATTTAATAATTCTACAAATATAATCATGATGTTTCACTGATTCCAAACCTAAAGGCATTAATTCTTTCTTCAAGTGTATAATATAGGTTGGAGTATATCTAGGTAAATTCAATATTGTTTTAATGAAATAAAATTTTTACTTTTCAACGTCTTAATATTCTTTATAACTACATACCTGGGACCCTTAAATATCCTATAATTAATTTTACCGCTGCTTTGAGAACTTATAACTTTGTGTTAAAATTAATTTTGTTGTACATAAATAGCTTCTTCACACAATATGATTTGTCGTCAACTTTATTATATCATCTTCATATGCTAAAAGTTTTATTCTCTTGCCGTTTATCACTATTCCTCCCCTGCCTCAAAAAAAAAAAAAAAAAAAACTTCAACCCCAGTTGCTGGCAGGCTTGCCAGGATGGATGAGAAAGATATCCCAAGGAAAACAGACCACGAAGTTCTCCCTAGAACCAGAAGAATACGTCGGCCCAAGCTGAGGTGGATGAATGGAGTGGCAGCACAAGGTAGAGCAGAATGGAGGCGGCTGATTGAGGAGAACCCATACAGAACCCATCACAGGTTGTAGTGCCAGAAAAATGAATATATACATATGTAAAAAAAAAATTGTACCATCCCCCTCCCCTTCTGCAATTAGCTCACATACCAGGGTTGGGGACTTGTAGTACATTCACCAACATACTACTCCTAAAAAGTCCTAAAATGTAAAATTCTGGCATAGTTCATGCACTCTACACCCCTCTTTTGAGAACTCATTGACTGGACTAAATGTCTCTAAACCACCCTACTTCCTTTATTATAAAATCTTTAACAATTAATTTTCGTTACCTACTATTAAGGTATTTAATAATTCTACAAATATAATCATGATGTTTCACTGTTTCCAAACCTAAAGGCATCAATTCTTTCTTCAAGTGTATAATATAGGTCGGAGTATATCTAGGTAAATTCAATATTGTTTTAATGAAATAAAATTTTTACTTTTCAACGTCTTAATATTCTTTATAACTACATACCTGGGACCCTTAAATATCCTATAATTAATTTTACCGCTGCTTTGAGAACTTATAACTTTTGTGTTAAAATTAATTTTGTTGTACATAAATAGCTTCTTCACACAATGGGATTTGTCGTCAACTTTACTATATCATCTTCATATGCTAAAAGTTTTATTCTCTTGCCGTTTATCACTATTCCTCCCCTGCCTCAAAAAAAAAAAAAAAAAAAAAAAAAAAAAACTTCAACCCCAGTTGCTGGCAGGCTTGCCAGGATGGATGAGAAAGATATCCCAAGGAAAACAGACCACGAAGTTCTCCCTAGAACCAGAAGAATGGGTCGGCCCAAGCTGAGGTGGATGAATGGAGTGGCAGCACAAGGTAGAGCAGAATGGAGGCGGCTGATTGAGGAGAACCCATACAGAACCCATCACAGGTTGTAGTGCCAGAAAAATGAATATATACATATGTAAAAAAAAAATTGTACCATCCCCCTCCCCTTCTGCAATTAGCTCACATACCAGGGTTGGGGACTTGTAGTACATTCACCAACATACTACTCCTAAAAAGTCCTAAAATGTAAAATTCTGGCATAGGTCATGCACTCTACACCCCTCTTTTGAAAACTCATTGACTGGACTAAATGTCTCTAAACCACCCTACTTCCTTTATTATCAAATCTTTAACAATTAATTTTCGTTACCTACTATTAGGGTATTTAATAATTCTACAAATATAATCATGATGTGTTTTCACTGTTTCCAAACCTAAAGGCATTAATTCTTTCTTCAAGTGTATAATATAGGTTGGAGTATATCTAGGTAAATTCAATATTGTTTTATTGAAATAAAATTTTTACTTTTCAACGTCTTAATATTCTTTATAACTACATACCTGGGACCCTTAAATATCCTATAATTAATTTTACCGCTGCTTTGAGAACTTATAACTTTGTGTTAAAATTAATTTTGTTGTACATAAATAGCTTCTTCACACAATGGGATTTGTCGTCAACTTTACTATATCATCTTCATATGCTAAAAGTTTTATTCTCTTGCCGTTTATCACTATTCCTCCCCTGCCTCAAAAAAAAAAAAAAAAAAAAAAAAAAAAAACTTCAACCCCAGTTGCTGGCAGGCGTGCCAGGATGGATGAGAAAGATATCCCAAGGAAAACAGACCACGAAGTTCTCCCTAGAACCAGAAGAATAGGTCGGCCCAAGCTGAGGTGGATGAATGGAGTGGCAGCACAAGGTAGAGCAGAATGGAGGCGGCTGATTGAGGAGAACCCATACAGAACCCATCACAGGTTGTAGTGCCAGAAAAATGAATATATACATATGTAAAAAAAAAATTGTACCATCCCCCTCCCCTTCTGCAATTAGCTCACATACCAGGGTTGGGGACTTGTAGTACATTCACCAACATACTACTCCTAAAAAGTCCTAAAATGTAAAATTCTGGCATAGTTCATGCACTCTACACCCCTCTTTTGAGAACTCATTGACTGGACTAAATGTCTCTAAACCACCCTACTTCCTTTATTATAAAATCTTTAACAATTAATTTTCGTTACCTACTATTAAGGTATTTAATAATTCTACAAATATAATCATGATGTTTCACTGTTTCCAAACCTAAAGGCATTAATTCTTTCTTCAAGTGTATAATATAGGTTGGAGTATATCTAGGTAAATTCAATATTGTTTTAATGAAATAAAATTTTTACTTTTCAACGTCTTAATATTCTTTATAACTACATACCTGGGACCCTTAAATATCCTATAATTAATTTTACCGCTGCTTTGAGAACTTATAACTTTTGTGTTAAAATTAATTTTGTTGTACATAAATAGCTTCTTCACACAATGGGATTTGTCGTCAACTTTACTATATCATCTTCATATGCTAAAAGTTTTATTCTCTTGCCGTTTATCACTATCCTCCCCTGCCTCAAAAAAAAAAAAAAAAAAAAAAAAAAAAAAAACTTCAACCCTAGTTGCTGGCAGGCTTGCCAGGATGGATGAGAAAGATATCCCAAGGAAAACAGACCACGAAGTTCTCCCTAGAACCAGAAGAATAGGTCGGCCCAAGCTGAGGTGGATGAATGAAGTGGCAGCACAAGGTAGAGCAGAATGGAGGCGGCTGATTGAGGAGAACCCATACAGAACCCATCACAGGTTGTAGTGCCAGAAAAATGAATATATACATATGTAAAAAAAAAATTGTACCATCCCCCTCCCCTTCTGCAATTAGCTCACATACCAGGGTTGGGGACTTGTAGTACATTCACCAACATACTACTCCTAAAAAGTCCTAAAATGTAAAATTCTGGCATAGTTCATGCACTCTACACCCCTCTTTTGAGAACTCATTGACTGGACTAAATGTCTCTAAACCACCCTACTTCCTTTATTATAAAATCTTTAACAATTAATTTTCGTTACCTACTATTAAGGTATTTAATAATTCTACAAATATAATCATGATGTTTCACTGTTTCCAAACCTAAAGGCATTAATTCTTTCTTCAAGTGTATAATATAGGTTGGAGTATATCTAGGTAAATTCAATATTGTTTTAATGAAATAAAATTTTTACTTTTCAACGTCTTAATATTCTTTATAACTACATACCTGGGACCCTTAAATATCCTATAATTAATTTTACCGCTGCTTTGAGAACTTATAACTTTGTGTTAAAATTAATTTTGTTGTACATAAATAGCTTCTTCACACAATGGGATTTGTCGTCAACTTTACTATATCATCTTCATATGCTAAAAGTTTTATTCTCTTGCCGTTTATCACTATTCCTCCCCTGCCTCAAAAAAAAAAAAAAAAAAAAAAAAAAAAAACTTCAACCCCAGTTGCTGGCAGGCTTGCCAGGATGGATGAGAAAGATATCCCAAGGAAAACAGACCACGAAGTTCTCCCTAGAACCAGAAGAATACGTCGGCCCAAGCTGAGGTGGATGAATGGAGTGGCAGCACAAGGTAGAGCAGAATGGAGGCGGCTGATTGAGGAGAACCCATACAGAACCCATCACAGGTTGTAGTGCCAGAAAAATGAATATATACATATGTAAAAAAAAAAATTGTACCATCCCCCTCCCCTTCTGCAATTAGCTCGCATACCAGGGTTGGGGACTTGTAGTACATTCACCAACATACTACTCCTAAAAAGTCCTAAAATGTAAAATTCTGGCATAGTTTATGCACTCTACACCCCTCTTTTGAGAACTCATTGACTGGACTAAATGTCTCTAAACCACCCTACTTCCTTTATTATAAAATCTTTAACAATTAATTTTCGTTACCTACTATTAAGGTATTTAATAATTCTACAAATATAATCATGATGTTTCACTGTTTCCAAACCTAAAGGCATTAATTCTTTCTTCAAGTGTATAATATAGGTTGGAGTATATCTAGGTAAATTCAATATTGTTTTAATGAAATAAAATTTTTACTTTTCAACGTCTTAATATTCTTTATAACTACATACCTGGGACCCTTAAATATCCTATAATTAATTTTACCGCTGCTTTGAGAACTTATAACTTTGTGTTAAAATTAATTTTGTTGTACATAAATAGCTTCTTCACACAATGGGATTTGTCGTCAACTTTACTATATCATCTTCATATGCTAAAAGTTTTATTCTCTTGCCGTTTATCACTATTCCTCCCCTGCCTCAAAAAAAAAAAAAAAAAAAAAAAAAAAAACTTCAACCCCAGTTGCTGGCAGGCTTGCCAGGATGGATGAGAAAGATATCCCAAGGAAAACAGACCACGAAGTTCTCCCTAGAACCAGAAGAATAGGTCGGCCCAAGCTGAGGTGGATGAATGAAGTGGCAGCAAAAGGTAGAGCAGAATGGAGGCGGCTGATTGAGGAGAACCCATACAGAACCCATCACAGGTTGTAGTGCCAGAAAAATGAATATATACATATGTAAAAAAAAAATTGTACCATCCCCCTCCCCTTCTGCAATTAGCTCACATACCAGGGTTGGGAACTTGTAGTACATTCACCAACATACTACTCCTAAAAAGTCCTAAAATGTAAAATTCTGGCATAGTTCATGCACTCTACACCCCTCTTTTGAGAACTCATTGACTGGACTAAATGTCTCTAAACCACCCTACTTCCTTTTTTATCAAATCTTTAACAATTAATTTTCGTTACCTACTATTAGGGTATTTAATAATTCTACAAATATAATCATGATGTGTTTTCACTGTTTCCAAACCTAAAGGCATTAATTCTTTCTTCAAGTGTATAATATAGGTTGGAGTATATCTAGGTAAATTCAATATTGTTTTAATGAAATAAAATTTTTACTTTTCAACGTCTTAATATTCTTTATAACTACATACCTGGGACCCTTAAATATCCTATAATTAATTTTACCGCTGCTTTGAGAACTTATAACTTTGTGTTAAAATTAATTTTGTTGTACATAAATAGCTTCTTCACACAATGGGATTTGTCGTCAACTTTACTATATCATCTTCATATGCTAAAAGTTTTATTCTCTTGCCGTTTATCACTATTCCTCCCCTGCCTCAAAAAAAAAAAAAAAAAAAAAAAAAAAAAACTTCAACCCCAGTTGCTGGCAGGCTTGCCAGGATGGATGAGAAAGATATCCCAAGGAAAACAGACCACGAAGTTCTCCCTAGAACTAGAAGAATAGGTCGGCCCAAGCTGAGGTGGATGAATGGAGTGGCAGCACAAGGTAGAGCAGAATGGAGGCGGCTGATTGAGGAGAACCCATACAGAACCCATCACAGGTTGTAGTGCCAGAAAAATGAATATATACATATGTAAAAAAAAAATTGTACCATCCCCCTCCCCTTCTGCAATTAGCTCGCATACCAGGGTTGGGGACTTGTAGTACATTCACCAACATACTACTCCTAAAAAGTCCTAAAATGTAAAATTCTGGCATAGTTCATGCACTCTACACCCCTCTTTTGAGAACTCATTGACTGGACTAAATGTCTCTAAACCACCCTACTTCCTTTATTATAAAATCTTTAACAATTAATTTTCGTTACCTACTATTAAGGTATTTAATAATTTACAAATATAATCATGATGTTTTACTGTTTCCAAACCTAAAGGCATTAATTCTTTCTTCAAGTGTATAATATAGGTTGGAGTATATCTAGGTAAATTCAATATTGTTTTAATGAAATAAAATTTTTACTTTTCAACGTCTTAATATTCTTTATAACTACATACCTGGGACCCTTAAATATCCTATAATTAATTTTACCGCTGCTTTGAGAACTTATAACTTTGTGTTAAAATTAATTTTGTTGTACATAAATAGCTTCTTCACACAATGGGATTTGTCGTCAACTTTATTATATCATCTTCATATGCTAAAAGTATTATTCTCTTTCCGTTTATCACTATTCCTCCCCTGCCTCAAAAAAAAAAAAAAAAACTTCAACCCCAGTTGCTGGCAGGCTTGCCAGGATGGATAAGAAAGATATCCCAAGGAAAACAGACCACGAAGTTCTCCCTAGAACCAGAAGAATGGGTCGGCCCCAGCTGAGGTGGATAATTGGAGTGGCAGCACAAGGTAGAGCAGAATGGAGGCGGCTGATTGAGGAGAACCCATACAGAACCCATCACAGGTTGTAGTGCCAGAAAAATGAATATATACATATGTAAAAAAAAAAATTGTACCATCCACCTTCCCTTCTGCAATTAGCTCACATACCAGGGTTGGGGACTTGTAGTACATTCACCAACCTACTACTCCTAAAAAGTCCTAAAATGTAAAATTCTGGCATAGTTCATGCACTCTACACCCCTCTTTTGAGAACTCATTGACTGGACTAAATGTCTCTAAACCACCCTACTTCCTTTTTTATCAAATCTTTAACAATTAATTTTCGTTACCTACTATTAGGGTATTTAATAATTCTACAAATATAATCATGATGTGTTTTCACTGTTTCCAAACCTAAAGGCATTAATTCTTTCTTCAAGTGTATAATATAGGTTGGAGTATATCTAGGTAAATTCAATATTGTTTTAATGAAATAAAATTTTTACTTTTCAACGTCTTAATATTCTTTATAACTACATACCTGGAACCCTTAAATATCCTATAATTAATTTTACCGCTGCTTTGAGAACTTATAACTTTGTGTTAAAATTAATTTTGTTGTACATAAATAGCTTCTTCACACAATGGGATTTGTCGTCAACTTTACTATATCATCTTCATATGCTAAAAGTTTTATTCTCTTGCCGTTTATCTCTATTCCTCCCCTGCCTCAAAAAAAAAAAAAAAAAAAAAAAAAAAAACTTCAACCCCAGTTGCTGGCAGGCTTGCCAGGATGGATGAGAATGATATCCCAAGGAAAACAGACCACGAAGTTCTCCCTAGAACCAGAAGAATAGGTCGGCCCAAGCTGAGGTGGATGAATGGAGTGGCAGCACAAGGTAGAGCAGAATGGAGGCGGCTGATTGAGGAGAACCCATACAGAACCCATCACAGGTTGTAGTGCCAGAAAAATGAATATATACATATGTAAAAAAAAAATTGTACCATCCCCCTCCCCTTCTGCAATTAGCTCGCATACCAGGGTTGGGGACTTGTCGTACATTCACCAACATACTACTCCTAAAAAGTCCTAAAATGTAAAATTCTGGCATAGTTCATGCACTCTACACCCCTCTTTTGAGAACTCATTGACTGGACTAAATGTCTCTAAACCACCCTACTTCCTTTATTATAAAATCTTTAACAATTAATTTTCGTTACCTACTATTAAGGTATTTAATAATTCTACAAATATAATCATGATGTTTTACTGTTTCCAAACCTAAAGGCATTAATTCTTTCTTCAAGTGTATAATATAGGTTGGAGCATATCTAGGTAAATTCAATATTGTTTTAATGAAATAAAATTTTTACTTTTCAACGTCTTAATATTCTTTATAACTACATACCTGGGACCCTTAAATATCCTATAATTAATTTTACCGCTGCTTTGAGAACTTATAACTTTGTGTTAAAATTAATTCTGTTGTACATAAATAGCTTCTTCACACAATGGGATTTGTCGTCAACTTTATTATATCATCTTCATATGCTAAAAGTATTATTCTCTTTCCGTTTATCACTATTCCTCCCCTGCCTCAAAAAAAAAAAAAAAACTTCAACCCCAGTTGCTGGCAGGCTTGCCAGGATGGATAAGAAAGATATCCCAAGGAAAACAGACCACGAAGTTCTCCCTAGAACCAGAAGAATGGGTCGGCCCCAGCTGAGGTGGATAATTGGAGTGGCAGCACAAGGTAGAGCAGAATGGAGGCGGCTGATTGAGGAGAACCCATCACAGGTTGTAGTGCCAGAAAAATGAATATATACATATGTAAAAAAAAAATTGTACCATCCCCCTCCCCTTCTGCAATTAGCTCGCATACCAGGGTTGGGGACTTGTCGTACATTCACCAACATACTACTCCTAAAAAGTCCTAAAATGTAAAATTCTGGCATAGTTCATGCACTCTACACCCCTCTTTTGAGAACTCATTGACTGGACTAAATGTCTCTAAACCACCCTACTTCCTTTATTATAAAATCTTTAACAATTAATTTTCGTTACCTACTATTAAGGTATTTAATAATTCTACAAATATAATCATGATGTTTTACTGTTTCCAAACCTAAAGGCATTAATTCTTTCTTCAAGTGTATAATATAGGTTGGAGCATATCTAGGTAAATTCAATATTGTTTTAATGAAATAAAATTTTTACTTTTCAACGTCTTAATATTCTTTATAACTACATACCTGGGACCCTTAAATATCCTATAATTAATTTTACCGCTGCTTTGAGAACTTATAACTTTGTGTTAAAATTAATTCTGTTGTACATAAATAGCTTCTTCACACAATGGGATTTGTCGTCAACTTTATTATATCATCTTCATATGCTAAAAGTATTATTCTCTTTCCGTTTATCACTATTCCTCCCCTGCCTCAAAAAAAAAAAAAAAACTTCAACCCCAGTTGCTGGCAGGCTTGCCAGGATGGATAAGAAAGATATCCCAAGGAAAACAGACCACGAAGTTCTCCCTAGAACCAGAAGAATGGGTCGGCCCCAGCTGAGGTGGATAATTGGAGTGGCAGCACAAGGTAGAGCAGAATGGAGGCGGCTGATTGAGGAGAACCCATACAGAACCCATCACAGGTTGTAGTGCCAGAAAAATGAATATATACATATGTAAAAAAAAAAATTGTACCATCCCCCTTCCCTTCTGCAATTAGCTCACATACCAGGGTTGGGGACTTGTAGTACATTCACCAACCTACTACTCCTAAAAAGTCCTAAAATGTAAAATTCTGGCATAGTTCATGCACTCTACACCCCTCTTTTGAGAACTCATTGACTGGACTAAATGTCTCTAAACCACCCTACTTCCTTTTTTATCAAATCTTTAACAATTAATTTTCGTTACCTACTATTAGGGTATTTAATAATTCTACAAATATAATCATGATGTGTTTTCACTGTTTCCAAACCTAAAGGCATTAATTCTTTCTTCAAGTGTATAATATAGGTTGGAGTATATCTAGGTAAATTCAATATTGTTTTAATGAAATAAAATTTTTACTTTTCAACGTCTTAATATTCTTTATAACTACATACCTGGGACCCTTAAATATCCTATAATTAATTTTACCGCTGCTTTGAGAACTTATAACTTTGTGTTAAAATTAATTTTGTTGTACATAAATAGCTTCTTCACACAATGGGATTTGTCGTCAACTTTACTATATCATCTTCATATGCTAAAAGTTTTATTCTCTTGCCGTTTATCACTATTCCTCCAATGCCTCAAAAAAAAAAAAAAAAAAACTTCAACCCCAGTTGCTGGCAGGCTTGCCAGGATGGATGAGAAAGATATCCCAAGGAAAAAAGACCACGAAGTTCTCCCTAGAACCAGAAGAATGGGTCGGCCCCAGCTGAGGTGGATGAATGGAGTGGCAGCACAAGGTAGAGCAGAATGGAGGCGGCTGATTGAGGAGAACCCATACAGAACCCATCACAGGTTGTAGTGCCAGAAAAATGAATATATACATATGTAAAAAAAAAATTGTACCATCCCCCTCCCCTTCTGCAATTAGCTCACATACCAGGGTTGGGGACTTGTAGTACATTCACCAACATACTACTCCTAAAAAGTCCTAAAATGTAAAATTCTGGCATAGTTCATGCACTCTACACCCCTCTTTTGAGAACTCATTGACTGGACTAAATGTCTCTAAACCACCCTAATTCCTTTTTTATCAAATCTTTAACAATTAATTTTCGTTACCTACTATTAGGGTATTTAATAATTCTACAAATATAATCATGATGTGTTTTCACTGTTTCCAAACCTAAAGGCATTAATTCTTTCTTCAAGTGTATAATATAGGTTGGAGTATATCTAGGTAAATTCAATATTGTTTTAATGAAATAAAATTTTTACTTTTCAACGTCTTAATATTCTTTATAACTACATACCTGGGACCCTTAAATATCCTATAATTAATTTTACCGCTGCTTTGAGAACTTATAACTTTGTGTTAAAATTAATTTTGTTGTACATAAATAGCTTCTTCACACAATGGGATTTGTCGTCAACTTTACTATATCATCTTCATATGCTAAAAGTTTTATTCTCTTGCCGTTTATCACTATTCCTCCCCTGCCTCAAAAAAAAAAAAAAAAAAAAAAAAAAAAAACTTCAACCCCAGTTGCTGGCAGGCTTGCCAGGATGGATGAGAAAGATATCCCAAGGAAAACAGACCACGAAGTTCTCCCTAGAACCAGAAGAATACGTCGGCCCAAGCTGAGGTGGATGAATGGAGTGGCAGCACAAGGTAGAGCAGAATGGAGGCGGCTGATTGAGGAGAACCCATACAGAACCCATCACAGGTTGTAGTGCCAGAAAAATGAATATATACATATGTAAAAAAAAAAATTGTACCATCCCCCTCCCCTTCTGCAATTAGCTCGCATACCAGGGTTGGGGACTTGTAGTACATTCACCAACATACTACTCCTAAAAAGTCCTAAAATGTAAAATTCTGGCATAGTTTATGCACTCTACACCCCTCTTTTGAGAACTCATTGACTGGACTAAATGTCTCTAAACCACCCTACTTCCTTTATTATAAAATCTTTAACAATTAATTTTCGTTACCTACTATTAAGGTATTTAATAATTCTACAAATATAATCATGATGTTTCACTGTTTCCAAACCTAAAGGCATTAATTCTTTCTTCAAGTGTATAATATAGGTTGGAGTATATCTAGGTAAATTCAATATTGTTTTAATGAAATAAAATTTTTACTTTTCAACGTCTTAATATTCTTTATAACTACATACCTGGGACCCTTAAATATCCTATAATTAATTTTACCGCTGCTTTGAGAACTTATAACTTTGTGTTAAAATTAATTTTGTTGTACATAAATAGCTTCTTCACACAATGGGATTTGTCGTCAACTTTACTATATCATCTTCATATGCTAAAAGTTTTATTCTCTTGCCGTTTATCACTATTCCTCCCCTGCCTCAAAAAAAAAAAAAAAAAAAAAAAAAAAAACTTCAACCCCAGTTGCTGGCAGGCTTGCCAGGATGGATGAGAAAGATATCCCAAGGAAAACAGACCACGAAGTTCTCCCTAGAACCAGAAGAATAGGTCGGCCCAAGCTGAGGTGGATGAATGAAGTGGCAGCAAAAGGTAGAGCAGAATGGAGGCGGCTGATTGAGGAGAACCCATACAGAACCCATCACAGGTTGTAGTGCCAGAAAAATGAATATATACATATGTAAAAAAAAAATTGTACCATCCCCCTCCCCTTCTGCAATTAGCTCGCATACCAGGGTTGGGGACTTGTAGTACATTCACCAACATACTACTCCTAAAAAGTCCTAAAATGTAAAATTCTGGCATAGTTCATGCACTCTACACCCCTCTTTTGAGAACTCATTGACTGGACTAAATGTCTCTAAACCACCCTACTTCCTTTATTATAAAATCTTTAACAATTAATTTTCGTTACCTACTATTAAGGTATTTAATAATTTACAAATATAATCATGATGTTTTACTGTTTCCAAACCTAAAGGCATTAATTCTTTCTTCAAGTGTATAATATAGGTTGGAGTATATCTAGGTAAATTCAATATTGTTTTAATGAAATAAAATTTTTACTTTTCAACGTCTTAATATTCTTTATAACTACATACCTGGGACCCTTAAATATCCTATAATTAATTTTACCGCTGCTTTGAGAACTTATAACTTTGTGTTAAAATTAATTTTGTTGTACATAAATAGCTTCTTCACACAATGGGATTTGTCGTCAACTTTATTATATCATCTTCATATGCTAAAAGTATTATTCTCTTTCCGTTTATCACTATTCCTCCCCTGCCTCAAAAAAAAAAAAAAAAAACTTCAACCCCAGTTGCTGGCAGGCTTGCCAGGATGGATAAGAAAGATATCCCAAGGAAAACAGACCACGAAGTTCTCCCTAGAACCAGAAGAATGGGTCGGCCCCAGCTGAGGTGGATAATTGGAGTGGCAGCACAAGGTAGAGCAGAATGGAGGCGGCTGATTGAGGAGAACCCATACAGAACCCATCACAGGTTGTAGTGCCAGAAAAATGAATATATACATATGTAAAAAAAAAAATTGTACCATCCACCTTCCCTTCTGCAATTAGCTCACATACCAGGGTTGGGGACTTGTAGTACATTCACCAACCTACTACTCCTAAAAAGTCCTAAAATGTAAAATTCTGGCATAGTTCATGCACTCTACACCCCTCTTTTGAGAACTCATTGACTGGACTAAATGTCTCTAAACCACCCTACTTCCTTTTTTATCAAATCTTTAACAATTAATTTTCGTTACCTACTATTAGGGTATTTAATAATTCTACAAATATAATCATGATGTGTTTTCACTGTTTCCAAACCTAAAGGCATTAATTCTTTCTTCAAGTGTATAATATAGGTTGGAGTATATCTAGGTAAATTCAATATTGTTTTAATGAAATAAAATTTTTACTTTTCAACGTCTTAATATTCTTTATAACTACATACCTGGAACCCTTAAATATCCTATAATTAATTTTACCGCTGCTTTGAGAACTTATAACTTTGTGTTAAAATTAATTTTGTTGTACATAAATAGCTTCTTCACACAATGGGATTTGTCGTCAACTTTACTATATCATCTTCATATGCTAAAAGTTTTATTCTCTTGCCGTTTATCTCTATTCCTCCCCTGCCTCAAAAAAAAAAAAAAAAAAAAAAAAAAAAACTTCAACCCCAGTTGCTGGCAGGCTTGCCAGGATGGATGAGAATGATATCCCAAGGAAAACAGACCACGAAGTTCTCCCTAGAACCAGAAGAATAGGTCGGCCCAAGCTGAGGTGGATGAATGGAGTGGCAGCACAAGGTAGAGCAGAATGGAGGCGGCTGATTGAGGAGAACCCATACAGAACCCATCACAGGTTGTAGTGCCAGAAAAATGAATATATACATATGTAAAAAAAAAATTGTACCATCCCCCTCCCCTTCTGCAATTAGCTCGCATACCAGGGTTGGGGACTTGTCGTACATTCACCAACATACTACTCCTAAAAAGTCCTAAAATGTAAAATTCTGGCATAGTTCATGCACTCTACACCCCTCTTTTGAGAACTCATTGACTGGACTAAATGTCTCTAAACCACCCTACTTCCTTTATTATAAAATCTTTAACAATTAATTTTCGTTACCTACTATTAAGGTATTTAATAATTCTACAAATATAATCATGATGTTTTACTGTTTCCAAACCTAAAGGCATTAATTCTTTCTTCAAGTGTATAATATAGGTTGGAGCATATCTAGGTAAATTCAATATTGTTTTAATGAAATAAAATTTTTACTTTTCAACGTCTTAATATTCTTTATAACTACATACCTGGGACCCTTAAATATCCTATAATTAATTTTACCGCTGCTTTGAGAACTTATAACTTTGTGTTAAAATTAATTCTGTTGTACATAAATAGCTTCTTCACACAATGGGATTTGTCGTCAACTTTATTATATCATCTTCATATGCTAAAAGTATTATTCTCTTTCCGTTTATCACTATTCCTCCCCTGCCTCAAAAAAAAAAAAAAAACTTCAACCCCAGTTGCTGGCAGGCTTGCCAGGATGGATAAGAAAGATATCCCAAGGAAAACAGACCACGAAGTTCTCCCTAGAACCAGAAGAATGGGTCGGCCCCAGCTGAGGTGGATAATTGGAGTGGCAGCACAAGGTAGAGCAGAATGGAGGCGGCTGATTGAGGAGAACCCATCACAGGTTGTAGTGCCAGAAAAATGAATATATACATATGTAAAAAAAAAATTGTACCATCCCCCTCCCCTTCTGCAATTAGCTCGCATACCAGGGTTGGGGACTTGTCGTACATTCACCAACATACTACTCCTAAAAAGTCCTAAAATGTAAAATTCTGGCATAGTTCATGCACTCTACACCCCTCTTTTGAGAACTCATTGACTGGACTAAATGTCTCTAAACCACCCTACTTCCTTTATTATAAAATCTTTAACAATTAATTTTCGTTACCTACTATTAAGGTATTTAATAATTCTACAAATATAATCATGATGTTTTACTGTTTCCAAACCTAAAGGCATTAATTCTTTCTTCAAGTGTATAATATAGGTTGGAGCATATCTAGGTAAATTCAATATTGTTTTAATGAAATAAAATTTTTACTTTTCAACGTCTTAATATTCTTTATAACTACATACCTGGGACCCTTAAATATCCTATAATTAATTTTACCGCTGCTTTGAGAACTTATAACTTTGTGTTAAAATTAATTCTGTTGTACATAAATAGCTTCTTCACACAATGGGATTTGTCGTCAACTTTATTATATCATCTTCATATGCTAAAAGTATTATTCTCTTTCCGTTTATCACTATTCCTCCCCTGCCTCAAAAAAAAAAAAAAAACTTCAACCCCAGTTGCTGGCAGGCTTGCCAGGATGGATAAGAAAGATATCCCAAGGAAAACAGACCACGAAGTTCTCCCTAGAACCAGAAGAATGGGTCGGCCCCAGCTGAGGTGGATAATTGGAGTGGCAGCACAAGGTAGAGCAGAATGGAGGCGGCTGATTGAGGAGAACCCATACAGAACCCATCACAGGTTGTAGTGCCAGAAAAATGAATATATACATATGTAAAAAAAAAAATTGTACCATCCCCCTTCCCTTCTGCAATTAGCTCACATACCAGGGTTGGGGACTTGTAGTACATTCACCAACCTACTACTCCTAAAAAGTCCTAAAATGTAAAATTCTGGCATAGTTCATGCACTCTACACCCCTCTTTTGAGAACTCATTGACTGGACTAAATGTCTCTAAACCACCCTACTTCCTTTTTTATCAAATCTTTAACAATTAATTTTCGTTACCTACTATTAGGGTATTTAATAATTCTACAAATATAATCATGATGTGTTTTCACTGTTTCCAAACCTAAAGGCATTAATTCTTTCTTCAAGTGTATAATATAGGTTGGAGTATATCTAGGTAAATTCAATATTGTTTTAATGAAATAAAATTTTTACTTTTCAACGTCTTAATATTCTTTATAACTACATACCTGGGACCCTTAAATATCCTATAATTAATTTTACCGCTGCTTTGAGAACTTATAACTTTGTGTTAAAATTAATTTTGTTGTACATAAATAGCTTCTTCACACAATGGGATTTGTCGTCAACTTTACTATATCATCTTCATATGCTAAAAGTTTTATTCTCTTGCCGTTTATCACTATTCCTCCCCTGCCTCAAAAAAAAAAAAAAAAAAACTTCAACCCCAGTTGCTGGCAGGCTTGCCAGGATGGATGAGAAAGATATCCCAAGGAAAAAAGACCACGAAGTTCTCCCTAGAACCATAAGAATGGGTCGGCCCCAGCTGAGGTGGATGAATGGAGTGGCAGCACAAGGTAGAGCAGAATGGAGGCGGCTGATTGAGGAGAACCCATACAGAACCCATCACAGGTTGTAGTGCCAGAAAAATGAATATATACATATGTAAAAAAAAAATTGTACCATCCCCCTCCCCTTCTGCAATTAGCTCACATACCAGGGTTGGGGACTTGTAGTACATTCACCAACATACTACTCCTAAAAAGTCCTAAAATGTAAAATTCTGGCATAGTTCATGCACTCTACACCCCTCTTTTGAGAACTCATTGACTGGACTAAATGTCTCTAAACCACCCTAATTCCTTTTTTATCAAATCTTTAACAATTAATTTTCGTTACCTACTATTAGGGTATTTAATAATTCTACAAATATAATCATGATGTGTTTTCACTGTTTCCAAACCTAAAGGCATTAATTCTTTCTTCAAGTGTATAATATAGGTTGGAGTATATCTAGGTAAATTCAATATTGTTTTAATGAAATAAAATTTTTACTTTTCAACGTCTTAATATTCTTTATAACTACATACCTGGGACCCTTAAATATCCTATAATTAATTTTACCGCTGCTTTGAGAACTTATAACTTTGTGTTAAAATTAATTTTGTTGTACATAAATAGCTTCTTCACACAATGGGATTTGTCGTCAACTTTACTATATCATCTTCATATGCTAAAAGTTTTATTCTCTTGCCGTTTATCACTATTCCTCCCCTGCCTCAAAAAAAAAAAAAAAAAAAAACTTCAACCCCAGTTGCTGGCAGGCTTGCCAGGATGGATGAGAAAGATATCCCAAGGAAAAAAGACCACGAAGTTCTCCCTAGAACCAGAAGAATGGGTCGGCCCCAGCTGAGGTGGATGAATGGAGTGGCAGCACAAGGTAGAGCAGAATGGAGGCGGCTGATTGAGGAGAACCCATACAGAACCCATCACAGGTTGTAGTGCCAGAAAAATGAATATATACATATGTAAAAAAAAAATTGTACCATCCCCCTCCCCTTCTGCAATTAGCTCACATACCAGGGTTGGGGACTTGTAGTACATTCACCAACATACTACTCCTAAAAAGTCCTAAAATGTAAAATTCTGGCATAGTTCATGCACTCTACACCCCTCTTTTGAGAACTCATTGACTGGACTAAATGTCTCTAAACCACCCTAATTCCTTTTTTATCAAATCTTTAACAATTAATTTTCGTTACCTACTATTAGGGTATTTAATAATTCTACAAATATAATCATGATGTGTTTTCACTGTTTCCAAACCTAAAGGCATTAATTCTTTCTTCAAGTGTATAATATAGGTTGGAGTATATCTAGGTAAATTCAATATTGTTTTAATGAAATAAAATTTTTACTTTTCAACGTCTTAATATTCTTTATAACTACATACCTGGGACCCTTAAATATCCTATAATTAATTTTACCGCTGCTTTGAGAACTTATAACTTTGTGTTAAAATTAATTTTGTTGTACATAAATAGCTTCTTCACACAATATGATTTGTCGTCAACTTTACTATATCATCTTCATATGCTAAAAGTTTTATTCTCTTGCCGTTTATCACTATTCCTCCCCTGCCTCAAAAAAAAAAAAAAAAAAAAAAAAAAAAACTTCAACCCCAGTTGCTGGCAGGCTTGCCAGGATGGATGAGAAAGATATCCCAAGGAAAACAGACCACGAAGTTCTCCCTAGAACCAGAAGAATAGGTCGGCCCAAGCTGAGGTGGATGAATGAAGTGGCAGCACAAGGTAGAGCAGAATGGAGGCGGCTGATTGAGGAGAACCCATACAGAACCCATCACAGGTTGTAGTGCCAGAAAAATGAATATATACATATGTAAAAAAAAAATTGTACCATCCCCCTCCCCTTCTGCAATTAGCTCACATACCAGGGTTGGGAACTTGTAGTACATTCACCAACATACTACTCCTAAAAAGTCCTAAAATGTAAAATTCTGGCATAGTTCATGCACTCTACACCCCTCTTTTGAGAACTCATTGACTGGACTAAATGTCTCTAAACCACCCTACTTCCTTTTTTATCAAATCTTTAACAATTAATTTTCGTTACCTACTATTAGGGTATTTAATAATTCTACAAATATAATCATGATGTGTTTTCACTGTTTCCAAACCTAAAGGCATTAATTCTTTCTTCAAGTGTATAATATAGGTTGGAGTATATCTAGGTAAATTCAATATTGTTTTAATGAAATAAAATTTTTACTTTTCAACGTCTTAATATTCTTTATAACTACATACCTGGGACCCTTAAATATCCTATAATTAATTTTACCGCTGCTTTGAGAACTTATAACTTTGTGTTAAAATTAATTTTGTTGTACATAAATAGCTTCTTCACACAATGGGATTTGTCGTCAACTTTACTATATCATCTTAATATGCTAAAAGTTTTATTCTCTTGCCGTTTATCACTATTCCTCCCCTGCCTCAAAAAAAAAAAAAAAAAAAAAAAAAAACTTCAACCCCAGTTGCTGGCAGGCTTGCCAGGATGGATGAGAAAGATATCCCAAGGAAAACAGACCACGAAGTTCTCCCTAGAACCAGAAGAATAGGTCGGCCCAAGCTGAGGTGGATGAATGGAGTGGCAGCACAAGGTAGAGCAGAATGGAGGCGGCTGATTGAGGAGAACCCATACAGAACCCATCACAGGTTGTAGTGCCAGAAAAATGAATATATACATATGTAAAAAAAAAATTGTACCATCCCCCTCCCCTTCTGCAATTAGCTCGCATACCAGGGTTGGGGACTTGTAGTACATTCACCAACATACTACTCCTAAAAAGTCCTAAAATGTAAAATTCTGGCATAGTTCATGCACTCTACACCCCTCTTTTGAGAACTCATTGACTGGACTAAATGTCTCTAAACCACCCTACTTCCTTTATTATAAAATCTTTAACAATTAATTTTCGTTACCTACTATTAAGGTATTTAATAATTCTACAAATATAATCATGATGTTTTACTGTTTCCAAACCTAAAGGCATTAATTCTTTCTTCAAGTGTATAATATAGGTTGGAGTATATCTAGGTAAATTCAATATTGTTTTAATGAAATAAAATTTTTACTTTTCAACGTCTTAATATTCTTTATAACTACATACCTGGGACCCTTAAATATCCTATAATTAATTTTACCGCTGCTTTGAGAACTTATAACTTTGTGTTAAAATTAATTTTGTTGTACATAAATAGCTTCTTCACACAATGGGATTTGTCGTCAACTTTATTATATCATCTTCATATGCTAAAAGTATTATTCTCTTTCCGTTTATCACTATTCCTCCCCTGCCTCAAAAAAAAAAAAAAAAAACTTCAACCCCAGTTGCTGGCAGGCTTGCCAGGATGGATAAGAAAGATATCCCAAGAAAAACAGACCACGAAGTTCTCCCTAGAACCAGAAGAATGGGTCGGCCCCAGCTGAGGTGGATAATTGGAGTGGCAGCACAAGGTAGAGCAGAATGGAGGCGGCTAATTGAGGAGAACCCATACAGAACCCATCACAGGTTGTAGTGCCAGAAAAATGAATATATACATATGTAAAAAAAAAAATTGTACCATCCCTCTTCCCTTCTGCAATTAGCTCACATACCAGGGTTGGGGACTTGTAGTACATTCACCAACATACTACTCCTAAAAAGTCCTAAAATGTAAAATTCTGGCATAGTTCATGCACTCTACACCCCTCTTTTGAGAACTCATTGACTGGACTAAATGTCTCTAAACCACCCTACTTCCTTTTTTATCAAATCTTTAACAATTAATTTTCGTTACCTACTATTAGGGTATTTAATAATTCTACAAATATAATCATGATGTTTCACTGTTTCCAAACCTAAAGGCATTAATTCTTTCTTCAAGTGTATAATATAGGTTGGAGTATATCTAGGTAAATTCAATATTGTTTTAATGAAATAAAATTTTTACTTTTCAACGTCTTAATATTCTTTATAACTACATACCTGGGACCCTTAAATATCCTATAATTAATTTTACTGCTGCTTTGAGAACTTATAACTTTGTGTTAAAATTAATTTTGTTGTACATAAATAGCTTCTTCACACAATATGATTTGTCGTCAACTTTATTATATCATCTTCATATGCTAAAAGTATTATTCTCTTTCCGTTTATCACTATTCCTCCCCTTCCTCAAAAAAAAAAAAAAAAAAAACTTCAACCCCAGTTGCTGGCAGGCTTGCCAGGATGGATGAGAAAGATATCCCAAGGAAAACAGACCACGAAGTTCTCCCTAGAACCAGAAGAATGGGTCGGCCCAAGCTGAGGTGGATGAATGGAGTGGCAGCACAAGGTAGAGCAGAATGGAGGCGGCTGATTGAGGAGAACCCATACAGAACCCATCACAGGTTGTAGTGCCAGAAAAATGAATATATACATATGTAAAAAAAAAATTGTACCATCCCCCTCCCCTTCTGCAATTAGCTCACATACCAGGGTTGGGGACTTGTAGTACATTCACCAACATACTACTCCTAAAAAGTCCTAAAATGTAAAATTCTGCCATAGTTCATGCACTCTACACCCCTCTTTTGAGAACTCATTGACTGGACTAAATGTCTCTAAACCACCCTACTTCCTTTTTTATCAAATCTTTAACAATTAATTTTCGTTACCTACTATTAGGGTATTTAATAATTCTACAAATATAATCATGATGTTTCACTGTTTCCAAACCTAAAGGCATCAATTCTTTCTTCAAGTGTATAATATAGGTTGGAGTATATCTAGGTAAATTCAATATTGTTTTAATGAAATAAAATTTTTACTTTTCAACGTCTTAATATTCTTTCTAACTACATACCTGGGACCCTTAAATATCCTATAATTAATTTTACTGCTGCTTTGAGAACTTATAACTTTGTGTTAAAATTAATTTTGTTGTACATAAATAGCTTCTTCACACAATATGATTTGTCGTCAACTTTATTATATCATCTTCATATGCTAAAAGTTTTATTCTCTTGCCGTTTATCACTATTCCTCCCCTGCCTCCAAAAAAAAAAAAAAACTTCAACCCCAGTTGCTGGCAGGCTTGCCAGGATGGATGAGAAAGATATCCCAAGGAAAACAGACCACGAAGTTCTCCTTAGAAACAGAAGAATGGGTCGGCCCAAGCTGAGGTGGATGAATGGAGTGGCAGCACAAGGTAGAGCAGAATGGAGGCGGCTGATTGAGGAGAACCCATACAGAACCCATCACAGGTTGTAGTGCCAGAAAAATGAATATATACATATGTAAAAAAAAATTGTACCATCCCCCTCCCCTTCTGCAATTAGCTCACATACCAGGGTTGGGGACTTGTAGTACATTCACCAACATACTACTCCTAAAAAGTCCTAAAATGTAAAATTCTGGCATAGTTCATGCACTCTACACCCCTCTTTTGAGAACTCATTGACTGGACTAAATGTCTCTAAACCACCCTACTTCCTTTTTTATCAAATCTTTAACAATTAATTTTCGTTACCTACTATTAGGGTATTTAATAATTCTACAAATATAATCATGATGTTTCACTGATTCCAAACCTAAAGGCATTAATTCTTTCTTCAAGTGTATAATATAGGTTGGAGTATATCTAGGTAAATTCAATATTGTTTTAATGAAATAAAATTTTTACTTTTCAACGTCTTAATATTCTTTATAACTACATACCTGGGACCCTTAAATATCCTATAATTAATTTTACCGCTGCTTTGAGAACTTATAACTTTGTGTTAAAATTAATTTTGTTGTACATAAATAGCTTCTTCACACAATATGATTTGTCGTCAACTTTATTATATCATCTTCATATGCTAAAAGTTTTATTCTCTTGCCGTTTATCACTATTCCTCCCCTGCCTCAAAAAAAAAAAAAAAAAAAACTTCAACCCCAGTTGCTGGCAGGCTTGCCAGGATGGATGAGAAAGATATCCCAAGGAAAACAGACCACGAAGTTCTCCCTAGAACCAGAAGAATGGGTCGGCCCCAGCTGAGGTGGATGAATGGAGTGGCAGCACAAGGTAGAGCAGAATGGAGGCGGCTGATTGAGGAGAACCCATACAGAACCCATCACAGGTTGTAGTGCCAGAAAAATGAATATATACATATGTAAAAAAAAAATTGTACCATCCCCCTCCCCTTCTGCAATTAGCTCACATACCAGGGTTGGGGACTTGTAGTACATTCACCAACATACTACTCCTAAAAAGTCCTAAAATGTAAAATTCTGGCATAGGTCATGCACTCTACACCCCTCTTTTGAGAACTCATTGACTGGACTAAATGTCTCTAAACCACCCTAATTCCTTTTTTATCAAATCTTTAACAATTAATTTTCGTTACCTACTATTAGGGTATTTAATAATTCTACAAATATAATCATGATGTGTTTTCACTGTTTCCAAACCTAAAGGCATTAATTCTTTCTTCAAGTGTATAATATAGGTTGGAGTATATCTAGGTAAATTCAATATTGTTTTAATGAAATAAAATTTTTACTTTTCAACGTCTTAATATTCTTTATAACTACATACCTGGGACCCTTAAATATCCTATAATTAATTTTACCGCTGCTTTGAGAACTTATAACTTTGTGTTAAAATTAATTTTGTTGTACATAAATAGCTTCTTCACACAATGGGATTTGTCGTCAACTTTACTATATCATCTTCATATGCTAAAAGTTTTATTCTCTTGCCGTTTATCACTATTCCTCCCCTGCCTCAAAAAAAAAAAAAAAAAAAAAAAACTTCAACCCCAGTTGCTGGCAGGCTTGCCAGGATGGATGAGAAAGATATCCCAAGGAAAAAAGACCACGAAGTTCTCCCTAGAACCAGAAGAATGGGTCGGCCCAAGCTGAGGTGGATGAATGGAGTGGCAGCACAAGGTAGAGCAGAATGGAGGCGGCTGATTGAGGAGAACCCATACAGAACCCATCACAGGTTGTAGTGCCAGAAAAATAATTATATACATATGTAAAAAAAAAATTGTACCATCCCCCTCCCCTTCTGCAATTAGCTCACATACCAGGGTTGGGGACTTGTAGTACATTCACCAACATACTACTCCTAAAAAGTCCTAAAATGTAAAATTCTGGCATAGGTCATGCACTCTACACCCCTCTTTTGAGAACTCATTGACTGGACTAAATGTCTCTAAACCACCCTACTTCCTTTATTATCAAATCTTTAACAATTAATTTTCGTTACCTACTATTAGGGTATTTAATAATTCTACAAATATAATCATGATGTGTTTTCACTGTTTCCAAACCTAAAGGCATTAATTCTTTCTTCAAGTGTATAATATAGGTTGGAGTATATCTAGGTAAATTCAATATTGTTTTATTGAAATAAAATTTTTACTTTTCAACGTCTTAATATTCTTTATAACTACATACCTGGGACCCTTAAATATCCTATAATTATTTTTACCGCTGCTTTGAGAACTTATAACTTTGTGTTAAAATTAATTTTGTTGTACATAAATAGCTTCTTCACACAATGGGATTTGTCGTCAACTTTACTATATCATCTTCATATGCTAAAAGTTTTATTCTCTTGCCGTTTATCACTATTCCTCCCCTGCCTCAAAAAAAAAAAAAAAAAAAAAAAAAAAAAACTTCAACCCCAGTTGCTGGCAGGCGTGCCAGGATGGATGAGAAAGATATCCCAAGGAAAACAGACCACGAAGTTCTCCCTAGAACCAGAAGAATGGGTCGGCCCAAGCTGAGGTGGATGAATGGAGTGGCAGCACAAGGTAGAGCAGAATGGAGGCGGCTGATTGAGGAGAACCCATACAGAACCCATCACAGGTTGTAGTGCCAGAAAAATGAATATATACATATGTAAAAAAAAAATTGTACCATCCCCCTCCCCTTCTGCAATTAGCTCACATACCAGGGTTGGGGACTTGTAGTACATTCACCAACATACTACTCCTAAAAAGTCCTAAAATGTAAAATTCTGGCATAGTTCATGCACTCTACACCCCTCTTTTGAGAACTCATTGACTGGACTAAATGTCTCTAAACCACCCTACTTCCTTTATTATAAAATCTTTAACAATTAATTTTCGTTACCTACTATTAAGGTATTTAATAATTCTACAAATATAATCATGATGTTTCACTGTTTCCAAACCTAAAGGCATTAATTCTTTCTTCAAGTGTATAATATAGGTTGGAGTATATCTAGGTAAATTCAATATTGTTTTAATGAAATAAAATTTTTACTTTTCAACGTCTTAATATTCTTTATAACTACATACCTGGGACCCTTAAATATCCTATAATTAATTTTACCGCTGCTTTGAGAACTTATAACTTTTGTGTTAAAATTAATTTTGTTGTACATAAATAGCTTCTTCACACAATGGGATTTGTCGTCAACTTTACTATATCATCTTCATATGCTAAAAGTTTTATTCTCTTGCCGTTTATCACTATTCCTCCCCTGCCTCAAAAAAAAAAAAAAAAAAAAAAAAAAAACTTCAACCCCAGTTGCTGGCAGGCGTGCCAGGATGGATGAGAAAGATATCCCAAGGAAAACAGACCACGAAGTTCTCCCTAGAACCAGAAGAATAGGTCGGCCCAAGCTGAGGTGGATGAATGGAGTGGCAGCACAAGGTAGAGCAGAATGGAGGCGGCTGATTGAGGAGAACCCATACAGAACCCATCACAGGTTGTAGTGCCAGAAAAATGAATATATACATATGTAAAAAAAAAATTGTACCATCCCCCTCCCCTTCTGCAATTAGCTCACATACCAGGGTTGGGGACTTGTAGTACATTCACCAACATACTACTCCTAAAAAGTCCTAAAATGTAAAATTCTGGCATAGTTCATGCACTCTACACCCCTCTTTTGAGAACTCATTGACTGGACTAAATGTCTCTAAACCACCCTACTTCCTTTATTATAAAATCTTTAACAATTAATTTTCGTTACCTACTATTAAGGTATTTAATAATTCTACAAATATAATCATGATGTTTCACTGTTTCCAAACCTAAAGGCATTAATTCTTTCTTCAAGTGTATAATATAGGTTGGAGTATATCTAGGTAAATTCAATATTGTTTTAATGAAATAAAATTTTTACTTTTCAACGTCTTAATATTCTTTATAACTACATACCTGGGACCCTTAAATATCCTATAATTAATTTTACCGCTGCTTTGAGAACTTATAACTTTTGTGTTAAAATTAATTTTGTTGTACATAAATAGCTTCTTCACACAATGGGATTTGTCGTCAACTTTACTATATCATCTTCATATGCTAAAAGTTTTATTCTCTTGCCGTTTATCACTATTCCTCCCCTGCCTCAAAAAAAAAAAAAAAAAAAAAAAAAAACTTCAACCCCAGTTGCTGGCAGGCTTGCCAGGATGGATGAGAAAGATATCCCAAGGAAAACAGACCACGAAGTTCTCCCTAGAACCAGAAGAATAGGTCGACCCAAGCTGAGGTGGATGAATGGAGTGGCAGCACAAGGTAGAGCAGAATGGAGGCGGCTGATTGAGGAGAACCCATACAGAACCCATCACAGGTTGTAGTGCCAGAAAAATGAATATATACATATGTAAAAAAAAAAATGTACCATCCCCCTCCCCTTCTGCAATTAGCTCACATACCAGGGTTGGGGACTTGTAGTACATTCACCAACATACTACTCCTAAAAAGTCCTAAAATGTAAAATTCTGGCATAGTTCATGCACTCTACACCCCTCTTTTGAGAACTCATTGACTGGACTAAATGTCTCTAAACCACCCTACTTCCTTTATTATAAAATCTTTAACAATTAATTTTCGTTACCTACTATTAAGGTATTTAATAATTCTACAAATATAATCATGATGTTTCACTGTTTCCATACCTAAAGGCATTAATTCTTTCTTCAAGTGTATAATATAGGTTGGAGTATATCTAGGTAAATTCAATATTGTTTTAATGAAATAAAATTTTTACTTTTCAACGTCTTAATATTCTTTATAACTACATACCTGGGACCCTTTAATATCCTATAATTAATTTTACCGCTGCTTTGAGAACTTATAACTTTGTGTTAAAATTAATTTTGTTGTACATAAATAGCTTCTTCACACAATGGGATTTGTCGTCAACTTTATTATATCATCTTCATATGCTAAAAGTTTTATTCTCTTGCCGTTTATCACTATTCCTCCCCTGCCTCAAAAAAAAAAAAAAAAAAACTTCAACCCCAGTTGCTGGCAGGCTTGCCAGGATGGATGAGAAAGATATCCCAAGGAAAACAGACCACGAAGTTCTCCCTAGAACCAGAAGAATAGGTCGGCCCAAGCTGAGGTGGATGAATGGAGTGGCAGCACAAGGTAGAGCAGAATGGAGGCGGCTGATTGAGGAGAACCCATACAGAACCCATCACAGGTTGTAGTGCCAGAAAAATGAATATATACATATGTAAAAAAAAAATTGTACCATCCCCCTCCCCTTCTGCAATTAGCTCGCATACCAGGGTTGGGGACTTGTCGTACATTCACCAACATACTACTCCTAAAAAGTCCTAAAATGTAAAATTCTGGCATAGTTCATGCACTCTACACCCCTCTTTTGAGAACTCATTGACTGGACTAAATGTCTCTAAACCACCCTACTTCCTTTATTATAAAATCTTTAACAATTAATTTTCGTTACCTACTATTAAGGTATTTAATAATTCTACAAATATAATCATGATGTTTCACTGTTTCCAAACCTAAAGGCATTAATTCTTTCTTCAAGTGTATAATATAGGTTGGAGTATATCTAGGTAAATTCAATATTGTTTTAATGAAATAAAATTTTTACTTTTCAACGTCTTAATATTCTTTATAACTACATACCTGGGACCCTTAAATATCCTATAATTAATTTTACCGCTGCTTTGAGAACTTATAACTTTGTGTTAAAATTAATTTTGTTGTACATAAATAGCTTCTTCACACAATGGGATTTGTCGTCAACTTTACTATATCATCTTCATATGCTAAAAGTTTTATTCTCTTGCCGTTTATCACTATTCCTCCCCTGCCTCAAAAAAAAAAAAAAAAAAAAAAAAAAAACTTCAACCCCAGTTGCTGGCAGGCTTGCCAGGATGGATGAGAAAGATATCCCAAGGAAAACAGACCACGAAGTTCTCCCTAGAACCAGAAGAATAGGTCGACCCAAGCTGAGGTGGATGAATGGAGTGGCAGCACAAGGTAGAGCAGAATGGAGGCGGCTGATTGAGGAGAACCCATACAGAACCCATCACAGGTTGTAGTGCCAGAAAAATGAATATATACATATGTAAAAAAAAAAATGTACCATCCCCCTCCCCTTCTGCAATTAGCTCACATACCAGGGTTGGGGACTTGTAGTACATTCACCAACATACTACTCCTAAAAAGTCCTAAAATGTAAAATTCTGGCATAGTTCATGCACTCTACACCCCTCTTTTGAGAACTCATTGACTGGACTAAATGTCTCTAAACCACCCTACTTCCTTTATTATAAAATCTTTAACAATTAATTTTCGTTACCTACTATTAAGGTATTTAATAATTCTACAAATATAATCATGATGTTTCACTGTTTCCAAACCTAAAGGCATTAATTCTTTCTTCAAGTGTATAATATAGGTTGGAGTATATCTAGGTAAATTCAATATTGTTTTAATGAAATAAAATTTTTACTTTTCAACGTCTTAATATTCTTTATAACTACATACCTGGGACCCTTTAATATCCTATAATTAATTTTACCGCTGCTTTGAGAACTTATAACTTTGTGTTAAAATTAATTTTGTTGTACATAAATAGCTTCTTCACACAATGGGATTTGTCGTCAACTTTACTATATCATCTTCATATGCTAAAAGTTTTATTCTCTTGCCGTTTATCACTATTCCTCCCCTGCCTCAAAAAAAAAAAAAAAAAAAAAAAAAAAAAACTTCAACCCCAGTTGCTGGCAGGCTTGCCAGGATGGATGAGAAAGATATCCCAAGGAAAACAGACCACGAAGTTCTCCCTAGAACCAGAAGAATAGGTCGGCCCAAGCTGAGGTGGATGAATGGAGTGGCAGCACAAGGTAGAGCAGAATGGAGGCGGCTGATTGAGGAGAACCCATACAGAACCCATCACAGGTTGTAGTGCCAGAAAAATGAATATATACATATGTAAAAAAAAATTGTACCATCCCCCTCCCCTTCTGCAATTAGCTCGCATACCAGGGTTGGGGACTTGTCGTACATTCACCAACATACTACTCCTAAAAAGTCCTAAAATGTAAAATTCTGGCATAGTTCATGCACTCTACACCCCTCTTTTGAGAACTCATTGACTGGACTAAATGTCTCTAAACCACCCTACTTCCTTTATTATAAAATCTTTAACAATTAATTTTCGTTACCTACTATTAAGGTATTTAATAATTCTACAAATATAATCATGATGTTTCACTGTTTCCAAACCTAAAGGCATTAATTCTTTCTTCAAGTGTATAATATAGGTTGGAGTATATCTAGGTAAATTCAATATTGTTTTAATGAAATAAAATTTTTACTTTTCAACGTCTTAATATTCTTTATAACTACATACCTGGGACCCTTAAATATCCTATAATTAATTTTACCGCTGCTTTGAGAACTTATAACTTTGTGTTAAAATTAATTTTGTTGTACATAAATAGCTTCTTCACACAATGGGATTTGTCGTCAACTTTACTATATCATCTTCATATGCTAAAAGTTTTATTCTCTTGCCGTTTATCACTATTCCTCCCCTGCCTCAAAAAAAAAAAAAAAAAAAAAAAAAAAAAACTTCAACCCTAGTTGCTGGCAGGCTTGCCAGGATGGATGAGAAAGATATCCCAAGGAAAACAGACCACGAAGTTCTCCCTAGAACCAGAAGAATAGGTCGGCCCAAGCTGAGGTGGATGAATGAAGTGGCAGCACAAGGTAGAGCAGAATGGAGGCGGCTGATTGAGGAGAACCCATACAGAACCCATCACAGGTTGTAGTGCCAGAAAAATGAATATATACATATGTAAAAAAAAAATTGTACCATCCCCCTCCCCTTCTGCAATTAGCTCACATACCAGGGTTGGGGACTTGTAGTACATTCACCAACATACTACTCCTAAAAAGTCCTAAAATGTAAAATTCTGGCATAGTTCATGCACTCTACACCCCTCTTTTGAGAACTCATTGACTGGACTAAATGTCTCTAAACCACCCTACTTCCTTTATTATAAAATCTTTAACAATTAATTTTCGTTACCTACTATTAAGGTATTTAATAATTCTACAAATATAATCATGATGTTTCACTGTTTCCAAACCTAAAGGCATTAATTCTTTCTTCAAGTGTATAATATAGGTTGGAGTATATCTAGGTAAATTCAATATTGTTTTAATGAAATAAAATTTTTACTTTTCAACGTCTTAATATTCTTTATAACTACATACCTGGGACCCTTAAATATCCTATAATTAATTTTACCGCTGCTTTGAGAACTTATAACTTTGTGTTAAAATTAATTTTGTTGTACATAAATAGCTTCTTCACACAATGGGATTTGTCGTCAACTTTACTATATCATCTTCATATGCTAAAAGTTTTATTCTCTTGCCGTTTATCACTATTCCTCCCCTGCCTCAAAAAAAAAAAAAAAAAAAAAAAAAAAAACTTCAACCCCAGTTGCTGGCAGGCTTGCCAGGATGGATGAGAAAGATATCCCAAGGAAAACAGACCACGAAGTTCTCCCTAGAACCAGAAGAATACGTCGGCCCAAGCTGAGGTGGATGAATGGAGTGGCAGCACAAGGTAGAGCAGAATGGAGGCGGCTGATTGAGGAGAACCCATACAGAACCCATCACAGGTTGTAGTGCCAGAAAAATGAATATATACATATGTAAAAAAAAAAATTGTACCATCCCCCTCCCCTTCTGCAATTAGCTCGCATACCAGGGTTGGGGACTTGTAGTACATTCACCAACATACTACTCCTAAAAAGTCCTAAAATGTACAATTCTGGCATAGTTTATGCACTCTACACCCCTCTTTTGAGAACTCATTGACTGGACTAAATGTCTCTAAACCACCCTACTTCCTTTATTATAAAATCTTTAACAATTAATTTTCGTTACCTACTATTAAGGTATTTAATAATTCTACAAATATAATCATGATGTTTCACTGTTTCCAAACCTAAAGGCATTAATTCTTTCTTCAAGTGTATAATATAGGTTGGAGTATATCTAGGTAAATTCAATATTGTTTTAATGAAATAAAATTTTTACTTTTCAACGTCTTAATATTCTTTATAACTACATACCTGGGACCCTTAAATATCCTATAATTAATTTTACCGCTGCTTTGAGAACTTATAACTTTGTGTTAAAATTAATTTTGTTGTACATAAATAGCTTCTTCACACAATGGGATTTGTCGTCAACTTTACTATATCATCTTCATATGCTAAAAGTTTTATTCTCTTGCCGTTTATCACTATTCCTCCCCTGCCTCAAAAAAAAAAAAAAAAAAAAAAAAAAAAAACTTCAACCCCAGTTGCTGGCAGGCTTGCCAGGATGGATGAGAAAGATATCCCAAGGAAAACAGACCACGAAGTTCTCCCTAGAACCAGAAGAATAGGTCGGCCCAAGCTGAGGTGGATGAATGAAGTGGCAGCAAAAGGTAGAGCAGAATGGAGGCGGCTGATTGAGGAGAACCCATACAGAACCCATCACAGGTTGTAGTGCCAGAAAAATGAATATATACATATGTAAAAAAAAAATTGTACCATCCCCCTCCCCTTCTGCAATTAGCTCACATACCAGGGTTGGGAACTTGTAGTACATTCACCAACATACTACTCCTAAAAAGTCCTAAAATGTAAAATTCTGGCATAGTTCATGCACTCTACACCCCTCTTTTGAGAACTCATTGACTGGACTAAATGTCTCTAAACCACCCTACTTCCTTTTTTATCAAATCTTTAACAATTAATTTTCGTTACCTACTATTAGGGTATTTAATAATTCTACAAATATAATCATGATGTGTTTTCACTGTTTCCAAACCTAAAGGCATTAATTCTTTCTTCAAGTGTATAATATAGGTTGGAGTATATCTAGGTAAATTCAATATTGTTTTAATGAAATAAAATTTTTACTTTTCAACGTCTTAATATTCTTTATAACTACATACCTGGGACCCTTAAATATCCTATAATTAATTTTACCGCTGCTTTGAGAACTTATAACTTTGTGTTAAAATTAATTTTGTTGTACATAAATAGCTTCTTCACACAATGGGATTTGTCGTCAACTTTATTATATCATCTTCATATGCTAAAAGTTTTATTCTCTTGCCGTTTATCACTATTCCTCCCCTGCCTCAAAAAAAAAAAAAAAAAAAAAAAAAAAAACTTCAACCCCAGTTGCTGGCAGGCTTGCCAGGATGGATGAGAAAGATATCCC